>NQII01000589.1:0-33763 GCA_002778355.1 Clitarchus hookeri | reverse complement strand
AGGTCAAATTACTTTAATCCAAATTACTTTTAGACAAAGTGACTTTCAGGCTTAAGGAGATTTAGGCGAAATAACAATTTGGTTAAAGAAATGTTCCTAAATTTTAGGCTAAATGGCTTTTAGGCCATGTGATACGCTCCATTAATACCGGTCGGGTTGTTCATAGCGAGGAAGTAAGAAGTGGCAAAGAGGGTGGGGGAAGAACGTCGAAAGCGAGGGAAGGAGAGGATTAAGTACCTCCGGAGGTAGGGGGCAGCACAGTTTAACATTTCACTCCTTTCGCCCACAATTAGACAATCAGTAGCGTAACGTAATGGGCGTGGAAGTGGCAAGGCGCCTCACAAGGACGGAATTGCCAGAGCGTGTTCACAAATTCAAACTCCCGTCCTCTCACATTACACAGCGGACTGGCAGTTTCGTTTCTGTGTGTGTACGTAACTGCCGCAAAACTTGAACTACCCGCGGGAATTTTTTCGTCGTTGCCATGAGGTTGGCAAAGCCTGCCGGAAAGAACTTCATCCGCTCGGTCCCGAATTTATTCAGGCCTACGACTGCAAGTGATGCAAAGGTGTCCCATTTTACCAATACGTAATTATTGACGTCAAAGCTTGCGTAGGTGTAATACAGAAGAGAGCAGCAGGATTTTGGTTCCTGCTTAAAATACGTGTCTTGAGAGCCAAAGGGGCTACGGTGGTGTAGTGGTTAGACTACTGGCCTTGAACCAACGCGAGCCAGGTTCGACTGCCGGCGGAGTCGCTCCCCGGATTTTCGCACGTGGGAATCATGTCGGACGATGCCGCTGGTCAGTGGGTTTTCTCGGGTATCTCCCGTTTCCCTTTCTCTTGACTTCCTGCACCGTTCCTTACTCACCTCGTTTCACTCTCGTCGACTCTCAAGACCCCGATGTAAATTGCCACCCAAATTTATCCACTTCACTTGAGATCCGATGAGGGTGAAGCGATGCGGAGATGAAACAGCGCCGGAATACAAGGTTGGTGGAAACGGGAGAGCCCCAAGAAAACCAGCCCGCCAGCGGTTTCGTCCGTTATGACACCAACGTACAAAAATCCGGGAGAGAGCCTGCCGGGAATCAAATCATTCGCCTTGGTAGTAGGCGATCGCTCTAGCCGCTATGCCACTGTAGCCCCGCGAGGGTGAAATGAGTTGAATGTGGAGTATCGGCGGAATACAAGGATGGGGGAAATGGGAGTATTCTGAGTAAACTCGCCAGCCAATAGCAACTTCACCCACGTTTCCTACGTTCCCAGGTGACTCCGCCAGGAATCGAACCCGTTTCTCTTTGCTGAGAGGTCAGCAGTCTGACCACTACACCACCGCGGTACCAAGAAACAATACAAGTTATTCACTAGTATGGGGCAGCTACGCTGATGAAAATCTCTTTAAAAAGAGTTTGGTTAATAATGAACACCAGACATTCAGAATGAAACACGATGTGCCAGTATACAAATAATTATAATGAACAACAATTTTTAAAGCTTGTATTTATATAGAACTAGCTGACCCGGCAAACGTTGTTTTGCCATAAAAAGTATTTCTAGTGATTATAGTATTAGAAAAAAATAACTATAACTTATTGTAAGTGTGTGAGGATGTGGTATATTAGAGGAAGAGGCATGGAGCTCTGTGGACGATGACGGAATATAAAATTAGATAATTTAATAAATATTAATAAAATGGAAATACAAACAATTACAGCTTTGCGATCAATAATAAAGTTAATTAAGAAGTACACTTAATTATTGAAAATATAATTGTAAACACGTCACTACTACGATCTGAGCACAAATGAATAAGAGAAAGGTTATTGTGTGAGAGAAAGTGGAGACCGGCTACTCCGTGCTGTGTCACTGGGAGACACCTGGTGGGAATAAATTGTAACCTAGATCGATAAATGATCGATGATAATTGATCAGTTATCGACCTAGGGTAAAATTTATTAAATTACTAATATCACTATAAAAAAATAAGGGTTGGTGGAAGAAGGGTGAAAATTTAGGAGGGTATGTATTTTTTGACGCCACATTATAAAAAAATAAAAAATAAAAATTTTGTTCAAACAAAAAAAATTGTTTGGGGGTGGCCACCCTTATTACTTAAGGGTGTAAAAATAGATATAAATCTATTCTCAGACCTACCGAGTATACATAAAAAATTTCATAAAAATCGGTCCAGNGTGGCCACCCTTATTACTTAGGGGTGTAAAAAATAGATATAAATCAATTCTCAGACCTACCGAGTACACATAAAGATTTCATAAAAATCGGTCCAGCCGTTTCGGAGGAGTTCAGTGACTAACACTGTGACGGGAGAATTTTACATATTANTCATAAAAATCGGTCCAGCCGTTTCGGAGGAGTTCAGTGACTAACACTGTGACGGGAGAATTTTACATATTAGATAAGTTCCAAATTACTGGAAATGCCAAATAAAGCGATTTCAACCCCATACAATTCAATACAGCTAACNCATATTAGATAAGTTCCAAATTACTGGAAATGCCAAATAAAGCGATTTCAACCCCATACAATTCAATACAGCTAACTCTCTCACACATTTTCAAAACCCAAAATTTTACAATAAAAACGTTGGCAAAAAAATTACAAACGTATGAGAAAATTCATAAAATTGCTGAGGAGAATTTATGATAATTTAAACGTGATCAGCAGCTATACTTGAACACCATAAATTGAAAACCCTTATAAATTGCAAAATACAAAATTCATTGACTAGAGTATTCATTTTGGGTAATTAGAAATAAAGAAAGGCAGCCTAAAAATCACAGGAAAACTTCATTTCTTAAAACAAACCCATTAAAACCTTTAATAAAAATTACATAGAAATGAAATTATCGCTGGATGCAGTCAAATGACCTATCAAGGCTCCAGCGATTAAAACGCCAAAGTTGTGGACGCAAAGCGTATTGAAAAAACTAGAAAATTTTTTGGGCAGCAAACACTAAACACGACACATTTAAAAACTGGAACGCACAGGGAAGTTAGAGTTTTGGGCTGGCGACAGAAACCGCAATTTAGGAAAAAATTCCAACTCACTGCATGTCCAAGATACACACAAACTACGCCATACAATATTAAAACATTCAAATTGATCCAACTAATAGAATGCCTGCAACCACAACACGCGGTTTCACATTGCTCAACCGCATCGGCTTCTCAGGCAGCGAAGTAAATTAACAAGTGCCTCATCAGTACCAACGTCCTACGGTCCGCTAAATTACAATGATAAAATATTATGCTGCTCCTCAGACACTCCTGCAGGCGACGATTGGGCGTAGAAGAGAGACGGTGCGCATGTAGTGCAACCACTTATATTAACTTTCCCCGTTAACAAAAAAAAATTGTGATGCACAGAAAGAGGGGAAATCCGGAAGGGGGGCAGGGATGGAAAGGAGGGGAGCCGAGCCAGGCAAAGAGCAAGCCACCTCGCAGAGTCGAGAGTAATGCAGACGTCTGGCACAACGAGCGCTGGCGTCGCAACGAAAGGCAGGTTATATTATATTCGTACCTGCAAAATTAGCGTTAATATTTCGTAGCACACTACACTTTACAGTTTATGTCATTAATAAATTGCCTCTTGCTGACCTGAACACCTAGTGTATCTTCTGACTTGTTTGTATGTTACGGGATCATTTCACAGTTATTTGTTCGTTATTATTCCGAAACCGAATTGAATTCAATAATACNTTGTTTGTATGTTACGGGATCATTTCACAGTTATTTGTTCGTTATTATTCCGAAACCGAATTGAATTCAATAATACCCACGTTTTAACTGTTATTTTTCATTGGACTGCACTTAGTTTGACTGTAAAAACGCAGGTTTTATTGAATTCTATTCAGTTTCCAAATAAACAGGAACATTCTGCATGTACTTTATTATAAAAAATATATATTTCCCGAAAATCGTTGAGGAACTGGTGAAGTAAGCTGCCTACTTGCCCGAACTATGACATTTTTCATAAAGGTGTCGTTAAAATAGCAATGTGTTTTGGTGAAAATTTTTCGTCCTAATTATGTTACTTCTTGTACAAATCTTTCCCTTAAATTGCGGATGTTTAGAATGTCGATATATATTTGTAATGGAAAAAAATAATTTGTTAGGTTATACGGTTTTTTTTTTAACTATACAGTTGCTGAGAACAGATGAGTGCTGCGGTTGGTGGCTGTAACATGTAAACGTCTACANTTGTTTGTATGTTACGGGATCATTTCACAGTTATTTGTTCGTTATTATTCCGAAACCGAATTGAATTCAATAATACACACGTTTTAACTGTTATTTTTCATTGGACTGCACTTAGTTTGACTGTAAAAACGCAGGTTTTATTGAATTCTATTCAGTTTCCAAATAAACACGAACATTTTGCATGTACTTTATTATAACAAATATATATTTCCCGAAAATCGTTGAGGAACTGGTGAAGTAAGCTGCCTACTTGCCCGAGCTATGACATTTTTCATAAAGGTGTCGTTAAAATAGCAATGTGTTTTGGTGAAAATTTTTCGTCCTAATTATGTTACTTCTTGTACAAATCTTTCCCTTAAATTGCGGATGTTTAGAACGTCGATATATATTTGTAATGGAAAAAAATTATTTGTTAGGTTATACGGTTTTTTTTTTTAACTATACAGTTGCTGAGAACAGATGAGTGCTGCGGTTGGTGGCTGTAACATGTAAACGTCTACANTTTTTTTTTTTAACTATACAGTTGCTGAGAACAGATGAGTGCTGCGGTTGGTGGCTGTAACATGTAAACGTCTACAATACTGTAATTTAGTTTAAGACAATGTGACAAAAGTATTTTGGAATAAGGAAAATCCAGTGTTCATAAAGTGGAGTGGAGAGATTTTGGCGGCTTTTAAAATCGAGGTCTTGATAGCCGATGCTATTTGAAGTGCTTGCTACAGAAAAATGTGACCTGCCTCCACATAGTTCTGTCTTCCAAATATACATAAAGCACGCATGCTTAAAGTGCAAGCAGTCATCCATGAATAAATACTGATTTAGTAACCTGGATATTTACAAGTCCCCTTCTTATGCACGTATTCAGTATCACGAAACATGGACATCTCATTTCTGTGTTTCATGCCATATTGGAGTTTAATTGTTTGTTGAAGTAAGCTACTAGAAATAAATATTTTGTAAACTTTTGTATAGCTATTTAGTTTCTTAAGTAACCAAGTGACAGATAAATTAAAACCAAACTCCTAAATGGAAAAAAAAAATAAAAATAAAAAAATTACTGAGACCCATGCATCGGTTTGTTTTAAACGAAAAAATACGTAGAAAGAAAGAAATCTTTATATGAGTGACGTTGTTTTAAGGACGATCTCCAGAATTATCCCATAACAAATACAGTTGTACAAATTTGGGTAACTTCCTAACATAACTCTTACTTAATCTTTTAAGCCAGTATTTACGTAGCACAACAAGGGTATTTGTGATTTAAATGTTCACAGCAAGAAGCCAGCTTTGAATAAACTAAATCCATTTCATATTGAACGATAAAAAAATATTTGAAAACAATACATTGTTTTATAAGTTGCTCATGTCGGTAATACCTAGGATCAGTGATTTTTCGCGTAAAAATTCCAGCACACAGTAGACTTCAATACTGTATATACACCTCAGCTGTTACCGTACCTTCATTGGCTGCTGGTCTCATTTTCGCAATTGACCAAGCCCCTCAGGATTCTGTAACTCCGACACAGAACCTNTACCTTCATTGGCTGCTGGTCTCATTTTCGCAATTGACCAAGCCCCTCAGGATTCTGTAACTCCGACACAGAACCTGCTTGATTCGTGCACAAATAGTAAATACGGACCAGAACATGTTTCAGCCAATCCAAAATGCTGGGCTACCCTACAGTGCTTTGAAGGGTATCTTGCCTTGAAATCTTTTCGCGAAATATTACTGCCCCTAGTAATACCATTAAATAAATAACAAATGGCAACGCCAACCAAAATATACATATATTCTTTATCAGTAGGGACACCCGAATTTCCCGAAAAGATTTCCGCTCATGCTAGATTTCAATACGCTACGAGCGTACCAACAGTTTCCTTTTGCTTATTGGCGGCGTGTGTCTGTGATTCTATTTACTTATTTCACTGGCCAATCAGAATTAAGTTACTCCGATACTGTATGTACGGCTCAGATTCGTGGGCAGACACTTGAGATGCGTATCATCTAGATTAACTAATCACTAAAGTGAATCTGAGCTAAAGTGTTATGAAATTCAACTGGCCATGAAGTCTTTTCGCGAAATTCATGTGGCCCTATTCATCAGTTCTCAAATTAATGACTTGATATCACTGACTTTATTGAAACCCTTGTTCTCTCTCTGATTTAAACTTCTATAAACATAACTTTGATAAAATGCTACTACAATCCTTTAGCTATATATCATGCTTCCACTAATATAAAAAATTGCCGCATCCGGTAGGAGGTGTTGAAGTGTTACGAAACTTAGCAAAGAACCGGGAACGGTGATACAGATAACAGATTACAGCAGTGAGTTGAATAAGTTTTTAATTGAAGAAAAAAGTCACGGCTAAAAAGTGAATTTAGTACGTTATTGTATCATACGTAGAGTCAATAAATGTGGCGATACAATACAGCTTGGAGGCATAGAGAGTTCTAATGCTACCCTGTAGGAGACAGCCCCATGAATTTTGTTAAGTCCACTTCAGAAACCGCAGACCTGTTGATAACTGAAGTTGCCAATCCAGCTAGCTCCAAACTTTTTCTATAGGCTGCAAGTCTGTATATTGAACTAATCAAGGAAGAGTGTCGACAACCTGAAGGAAGTTTTGCAAAACCCTTACTGTGTGTGGGCTGGCATCATCGACCGTTTCAAAATTTCGCTTTGAAGCCATTCTGTAAAGGGATGCATTTAAGGCAACATATGATCCTGAACACACAGATGTGTGTGTCACGGGGCCGATGTGGTGTAGTGTTCAGACAACTGCTGTGCTATCAACGTTTCCTTGATCAAAGGTAATTTTTTTTGGGGTATCATGACGTCACTAGCTCTAATAATGTGTCGCTCAATAAAGAATCCGGATTTGTGAGCTGTACTTTGCCCCCTACCGCTCCCTTTTCCTCATGATACTCGCGTACTACTGTCATACGTGTCCTGACAAAACACGGATTCCTCACTAAAGGCGACACTTCCATGTCACCCGATTAAGGCTCCCGCCTACCTTGAGCTATTTTCCACGTTTGAGACCGAGAAGCGCCAGAACTATAAGGGCGACACTGTCACGCGCATCAAGTGCCCCATCGCCGCTAAGCGTATGGCTCAACTTAGCGTGCANTCAAGTGCCCCATCGCCGCTAAGCGTATGGCTCAACTTAGCGTGCAGTGTTCTCGTCGCACTGTGTGTACCTATGTGACTTTCAGCAGTCACCCTATTTCTTGATTGGTGGAACGTCCGTAGCAAAGTTCGATGCAGGGCCCTTTGATAGTTTTGTGTATATCTAACGCGTGTATTTTGAGAAACAGTGTTAAAAAAAAAAAAAAANCTGCCTACCTTGAGCTATTTTCCACGTTTGAGACCGAGAAGCGCCAGAACTATAAGGGCGACACTGTCACGCGCATAAAGTGCCCCATCGCCGCTAAGCGTATGGCTCAACTTAGCGTGCAGTGTTCTCGTCGCACTGTGTGTACCTATGTGACTTTCAGCAGTCACCCTATTTCTTGATTGGTGGAACGTCCGTAGCAAAGTTCAATGCAGGGCCCTTTGATAGTTTTGTGTATATCTAACGCGTGTATTTTGAGAAACAGTGTTAAAAAAAAAAAAAAACCTTTTCAGTAATTTTTTAGTACTCGGAAATGGTGTTTCCAACGTGCGCGACGTCTTGAAATCACTCAAGGGCCCTCGTCTGAAATTTGTGTTATTTTCGTTGATCAGCACGTTAAATTATTTCGTAGACAAACGGGTGATTTCGTACACACAAAGCGCCATGTAGGCGAGAGTTTTTCAACACGAAACTGCAGGCGAAATGACCGCTTCCGGGGTGTTGATGGAAGACGATGTAAGGGTCGTNTGAAATTTGTGTTATTTTCGTTGATCAGCACGTTAAATTATTTCGTAGACAAACGGGTGATTTCGTACACACAAAGCGCCATGTAGGCGAGAGTTTTTCAACACGAAACTGCAGGCGAAATGACCGCTTCCGGGGTGTTGATGGAAGACGATGTAAGGGTCGTGCAACTTGTCTCGCACGTGCATGTGGTTGCCGCCGCGTGTCGCTGGGTTTTGGAAGGAGACGCTGTTGGTCGATTTCGTGACTGTCATTCTGGGCGACCTAGCGCGTTTGTCCCCTCTCGCTGCGCCGAACACCGCGAAACCCTTTGGTTCAAAGATGCGACGAGCAGCGAAATGGCCGGAGTAACCACCCTCCTTCCCGTTAGTACAACAATTCGCCATTTCTCACAACGGCAAGCGGTTCACGCCTGTGTCGAACGCGTCTCTGAGGCATGCCAGCTACTCACTCAAGTCCACTTAACGCCAGCTACTCACTCAACTCCACTTAACGCCAGCTACTCACTCAAGTCCACTTAACGCCAGCTACTCACTCAAGTCCATTTCACGCCAGCTACTCACTCAAGTCCACTTAACGCCAGCTACTCACTCAAGTCCCCTTCACGTCAGCTACTCACTCAAGTCCACTTCACGCCAGGTACTCACTCAAGTCCACTTAACGCCAGCTACAGCTACTCACTCAACTCCACTTAACGCCAGCTACTCACTCAAGTCCACTTAACGCCAGCTACTCACTCAAGTCCATTTCACGCCAGCTACTCACTCAAGTCCACTTAACGCCAGCTACTCACTCAAGTCCCCTTCACGTCAGCTACTCACTCAAGTCCACTTCACGCCAGGTACTCACTCAAGTCCACTTAACGCCAGCTACAGCTACTCACTCAACTCCACTTAACGCCAGCTACTCACTCAAATCCACTTAACGCCAGCTACTCACTCAAGTCCATTTCACGCCAGCCTCCCACTCAAGTCCACTTAACACCATGTTTTCGCCAACCTCTGGCGCGGTTGTTTGACCCAGGCTTGCTCCTCCTGTGCCTAATCCACAAGGGTATAACAGGAGACACCATTCTGAGCGTATTTACTAGGGGAGTGCGATCAGGACTTTCATAACTTGCACTTCCGACTTCGAGTTGTCACTTCAGGCTTCGCACATATAGAGAAAATATGGCAATTCAGCACCAGGCTGTTTGGTGCGCACTCCCCTACAGTAATGGACTAAGTCCATAACCTTGGATTCATTGAGCTTGGTCAGATCTCATAATTGACAGTAGTTGAATACTGCCAATAGAAAGAGTATCGCTCTTTCCAATCGCAGTGGGAGGATGTTCTCCACCTTACACCCATGCGTGGTTCCTCCTCACCTATCAACAGCAACGTACAGAGTTGAATCTGTGCGCGCCACCTTGATGGGGCCAAGTGCTATCCTCACTCTACAAACCCGCTTTGCGAACGAGTCCTCTTACTAGGCGGACCAGACCGTCGACCCTTCGTTGATGAGCACCAACCCTTCGAAACATGACAACCTGNTGACGGCAGGGAAACGCCCCAGGGATCACTAGTTCCTATGAGCGGGTCCCACCGGAGCTCGCGAACGAGCTCTTACACTTGCGCCGGTCACCGTCACTAGAGCCTGTAACCAGGGTTAGGCCCAACTGGGGCGGACATTTCTGCCGTAAGACTACCCCACTAGGTTCAGTTCCCAGGCTCCCCCCTACTAGGCGGACGTGGTTCATACGTCCGGTTTTCAGGCACCCGGTCCCTTCACTCTAACTGAAGTAGACACCATAGCCGTTACGACTACCCCACCAGGTACTTGGGTCATGGGCTCCCCCCTACACACTCGGTCATCCCACAACCGGCTTCAGGCACCCAGTCCCTCACCTTACACCCATTACAGATTGGTTGCCAGACCACGGCCTGTACCCAACCCGGCCCCAAGGGCCCCACTTAACACCAGCACTCACCCAAGTCCACTTCACGCCAGTTACTCACTCAACGCCACTTAACGCCAGCTACATCACTCAAGTCCACTTAACGCCCGCTACTCACTCAAGTTCATTTCACGCCAGCTACTCACTCAAGTCCACTTAACGCCAGCTACTCACCCAAGTCCACTTCACACCATCTGCTCACCCAAGTCCACTTCACGCCAGTTACTCACTCAAGTCCACTTCACGCCAGTTATTCTTTCAAGTCCACTTAACGCCAGCTACTCACTCAAGTCCACTTAACGCCAGCTACTCACCCAAGTCCACTTCACACCATCTACTCACCCAAGTCCACTTCACGCCAGTTACTCACTCAAGTCCACTTCACGCCAGTTATTCTTTCAAGTCCACTTAACGCCAGCTACTCACTCAAGTCCACTTAACGCCAGCTACTCACTCAAGTCCCCTTCACGTCAGCTACTCACTCAAGTCCACTTCACGCCCGTTACTCACTCAAGTCCACCTCACGCCAGTTACTCACTCAAGTTCACTTCACACCAGTTACTAACTCAAGTCCACTTCACGCCAGTTACTCACTCAAGTCCACTTTACAAGCACTGACTATGCATCACTGAATTTCGTCCTGTGACCGTTTACAGTACCAAGGTTGTGTAAGTGTTAGCAATCCCTTGCGATTATTCTACGCGGGCAGTCACAGCTGAACATAAATAAGTTGAATTATTAACCATTATGGCACTGTATAAGACATTACACCTCTTGTGGCATTTTTCTTGGTGCCGTTATTTTTATGGTACTGAGTACCCACACACTTAACTTATTAATTTGCAATGTTACAAAGTAGGTTTTTTTTTTCACTTAAACTGTAAAATGGCTTTGCTTCTAAAAAGAAGGGCAAGTAAAAATTTGAAAGATCTGACTGGTTTTTTTAAAGTATTATTCTTAAAGCTAGGTCTCATCCGCCGTATATAATTATTTATTGTCATCCCATAATGCTCTTTTAAATTAAATAAGTATATAATTGTTATCATAGCACATTTACATTTTAAAAATACCTTCAAATGTAGTCGCAAAAGTTATCCATATAGGATTTGATATTTTTGAAACTGCAATAATCTACTGATAATTTCAAAATGACTTTATGATAGTAACGTCATAATTACTTGACAAAAATTCGATTAATATTTTTGTTCTAAAGAGTAATTTATATTGCCAGAGAGCTGTAAGTTAGTCATAGTTTCAAAATAAGTGTATCTGACAGTTGAAATAAGCTGGAAACCAGTAATACATCACTCAGTGTTAGACCGAGCATTAAAAACTGAAATTAACAAGAAATCAAAGAGATAAATATGGCACGTAACACCGAAACTCAAGAAATCATAAAGTTGGAAAAAACACTCGCAGAAAAAAAAAATATCCCACTGCAATAACTGTTATTCTTAATATGCATATTTGAGACTGCAAGGGTGATGTAAGGCTACACAAATTTAAAGATATTGGTGGGACGTCCTTGGCACACTCTCCTCTTTACGCTCGTTCCGGGGACAAGGCGAGTCGGCTGGAACCTCCCCCTTCTCGCGCAACATGACTTCGCTTCGCCTGCGGGGATGCGGACATGTGGCTGAGAAGAGAACACGACCCACGCGGCAGTGAAGACCTCCCAGCGGCGCGGCCTCGCGGACCCCATCTCACACGTCCTAGGTGAGAACATGCAGGTCATTTTCGTTCGGTGTAACGGCCGTCACCACCGGTTATTCGCGCACATATAGGTAGGAGCTGGAAAATTTTGCAAAATTAATTTCAGGACAAGCTAGATCTCGAACAGAAGTGTATTTATCTTTTATTTGCGATTGCACCACAATTTAATATACACGCCTAGGTGAACTCTGAGCCAATGAAATACCTGCAATAAAACAAGCAACTAAATCACGTGCCACCTGGTGTGAGGTATAAGTGGCTACATGCCAGTGCAGCAACAGATGAACAAAACAAGCTGTTAGTTTAATCCTTTCAGTCAAATTTGAGTTGAGAGATTTGGGCGGCTCTTAACAACGAGGTCTTGAGAGCCGATGAGGGTGAAATGAGTTGAGAACGGGCAGCGCCGGCATTCAAGGGCGGGGTAAACGGGATATCCCAGAGAAAACCCACCCCAGTGGCATCGTCCTACACGATTCCCACTTGCAAAAATCAGGGAGTGTCCCTGTTGGAATGGAACTTGGTTCCTCTTGGTGGGAGGCGAGTAATCGAATCACTATATCACCGCGGCCTCACATTATTTGAATCTCACCATGCTAATTTGAGTTACTACTCAAAATAACATTTTTTTTAGTTCATGACATATAACTATGGGCAGTGATATTTCGCGAAAATATTTCGAGACAAGATACAGTCCAAAGCTGTAGGGTCGTCCAGCTTCTTTGATTGGCTAAACAATGTTCTGGCCCGTGTTAACAGTTTGCGCACGAATCACGAAGGTTCAGTGTCGGAGTTACTTAGTCCTGAGTGGCTTGGTCAAAGACGGACATGGCAACAGCAGCCAATGGAGGTATAACAACAGCTGAGATGTGTATATAGTATTGAAGTCTACTGGATGCTCCGATTTTTACGTGAAAAGTCACTGGCCCTACATATAAGTAGAGTCGCCTGATTTTAGCGAAATATTTTCCGTACATGCTAAACTCCAGTACTCTTTGTCCAAAGTCGCAGCCTATTTGGTTTATTGGCTGCGTGTCTTTCTGATAAGAGTGACTAAACCAATCAGAATCACGGTACTCCTTTACTGAACGTCCTTGATTCGTGGACAGATAACTAAGATGCGTGACAGTTAACGTTATCCAATCACAAAAGTGGATTTAATCTAACGTTTTTTGGAGAACAACTAGTCGTGGAATATTTTCATGAAAAACAGGTGCCCCTACATATGAGCGTTACCCACACTGCACTCGTGCACATCCTCAAAGTTATAAAGATTCATTACCCCGTTCAGTCACACAATAATTTCTTATTCGATTGTTGCAATCACGTAATTGTTTGGTATCACTGTACATGTGTTCAACATTTTCTTGCAACGAGTGAACAATGCGTTGCCTGCTCGATGACATTGATATTAACCATTTATCTCTAGTAGGTGTACGAACGTTCACAAATCAGATTAGTTACAAGGAAGACTAGGGACTGACGCCTCTCTGTGTATACACTGAGTGTATTGTGTATACAGCACCGGTCAAAAATATAATTCATGTGCAACGTGTCGACTATTGTGGACACAGTGACTGAACAGGTAATTATTTGCGGCTCGAGTATGAAAGGAACTAATAAGTCTAAGCTGCTGTCAAATGAATGCGTGAAATTCACGTATCTCTAGACATGTTTCAAAGCTAAACCTTGATCACTCTAGCTACTTATACGGGAAAGCGTGTACTATGGCAGCAGCAAATGAACAAAACACCTACTATTGAGTACGTTCAAGGCAGCGAATTTCAGCTCTTGGTGAAATATATTGTGAGATGTTTTAGGGCTTGTGTTCATTAGAGACTGGTGTAATTTGTGGGTTTTGGACTATAGGTAGGGACGGGAAAATTTCGCGAGCTCACTTTAGGGCAAGTTAGACCTCAACCACGCGCGTATTTCCGTCGTATAGGATGTATCTAAACTATTGTAACAAACTTCGGGAGTTGTTTCTGGGATAAAATAAGCAAAAATGGTCCCGTAAACATGTCCTACAAAGTGTTGTCGTTGAGTTAAAAGCGATTCACATTGTGGTAACATGTATCACTACCGCCACTTCCTGCTTTGTTACGTTGGATCTGGCGTCACGGTTCAGTGCATTGGCCTGTCAGGTGACCTGACTTCAATCCACTGGACTATTAGCTGTGGGGACACATGACATGTGATGTATGCTACGCCGGTTAACGGCTTCGAAGACTTGGAACAGCTTACCAATAATGCGTGTGCAGCTGTTTGACATGACCCAGGTATCTTGTAGCGGCTTCACCAGTCCGTGATGAGGCACTGCCACGCACGCATTGCTGCCAATGGCGGACACTTCGAGCATCGGGTGTAATGGGGCCTATGTTCGTCCTGTAACTCAACAACAACGCGTTATAGGTGGGGTCAGTGAGTTATCGCGTAAACATCGGAGCACACAGTAGACTTCATTATTATATACACACCTCAGCTGTTGTTATACCTCCATTGGCTGCTGGTGCGGTGTCCGTCTTTGACCAAGCCACTCAGGACTAAGTAACTCCGACACTGAACCTTCGACATTCGCGCACAAATGGTTAACACGGGCCAGAACATTTCTTTAGCCAATCACAGAAGCTGGACGACCCTACAGTGCTTTGTACTGTATCTTGTCTTACTGCCCCTAGTTGTAGGACATATGTTCATAAGAACATTTTTTTTGTGTTCATCCCAGGAATCACCCTCCGATGTTTGTTACAATAGTTTAGATACAGACTGTATATGGCATATGCAATTGGATCACGGTATATTAGATTCTCCCAGGTGAACTTTGAGCCAATAACAGACCTGTAAGAAAACAAACGCGAGTCCCGTGCCACCTAGTCTGATGTAAATCTGTCCAAACACTGGGGCAGTAGCCAATAAAAGATAACTTGTGCTTTAAAATTAATAGTTCAGTGGCGTCTAGCGCACAGGGTGTTTAAAACGCCAAAATTTCCTGTCCCTACTATAGTGTCTCTATAAACTTCGCGAATTAAACGTGATCGTTATGATGATACTGGTTTATTCACTGCTGCCGCAAGATGTCTCGACCATTTAAATGTAATTCGGTCCTTATTTTACAGTTTTACTGTTCGTAGTAGTCTTTGTAGAGCGGAGTTAACTATATACCAGTGTTCCTTCTGCAAAGTTGACGCAAACGTAACGATTTAGTCCATCTTGGTAAGCAGCTAATACGTTATTTTTTTCGAATCTTTACCCATCATCGAAGAAGTAAGGGTGTTTTGAAAGACAAATAGACAAATTATTTTGTTGTAAAACTTTTCTCTCAATATTTCAGGTTTAAACCGTCCGTACATTCCAACGAATCGATTAAAATCGTAGGAAGCGGGATAAAAATCACCTTTCACAAGCACAACACATCTTTTTGCACGCATTTAATCTTCGCGTGTTTTCCGGATTCACAGAGGGTTTAATAAAATATTTGGCTCACGGAACATTTATATTTAAGTTAGAACGGCGAATAAAGTTTTTTTTTACGCAGTTCTTTTTCACTTACTGCCAGAGATGGAGAAACATGTACTGTCCCAGTCATACTAGAAGTAATCAAGTGATTAAATTGTAAGCTTAAAAAGAATACTCGGGTTCATCTAAAGTTTCATTTCAGTGACCTGTAGTCCTGACATTAAAATAAGTTATCACTTAACAGCTTTTCCAAACATACTTAAAAGTCGTGTTTTTCGAGACTTAATAAGTCGTCAACCAGATATTACAGCTGAAATGAATTAATTTAATTTGCTGAATATATCAAAAACTTTAGTTTGTTTTAAAACCTAAATTTATTTTGCTGAAATTTGGCTATGTGAAAATATGAATCATATTGCTGAAACTACAATTAAATCGCAACACGATATTTGCAAACGAATCTTAACGGTCTGCACTTTACGCGACCGTTTCAAGTCAGCCTGAGTAGTTTTGACTTGTGCCTTGCGAATGGGTAGTCCCATATTCGACTCTTTGTCAACGCCCAAATACATTGTAGCTCAGGTCACAGAGTAAAAAAAAATTAAAGACGTTAAATAGCCACTTGCATCACAACCTCAAGTCACACATGCCACCAAAATGGCGTCACGAGCCAGCAACATGTCGGACCGCCATTCGCCAATCAGCGCTTCGAGACTTACTTGTGAGCCAGTAGCCCAACCAATAGGGTACATTTCGTAGTACGCGGCAGCCAGTCAGACACAAGGCCCGTTTCCATACCCTCGCACAACCAATCACATGTTGAGTACGCCTACATCAAGGGAAACGCTAGCCATTTCGTCTCTGTGTATTGATTTACTCTGTGCTCAGGCGGCGTTTGTTATTGTTCAGAACTGAGAGAATTCGCAAATTGATTCCGCAACAAGTAGATTTCACAATGCCCTATGTTCTAGAGCTGAAGTCATTTGTATTCTCGTTCCTACCTGCGAGATTACTCTTCATTCATAATTTATTCTGAGTTTTACATGAATGGATTGCTAGTTCGTCAATACGTAATTGTATGTGTGATGCTCCGTAATCCAGATTCACGCCCATGCATATCTCTGCACCTCAGTTATTTGGTCATTGTGGGAAGATATTAAAATTTTTGACTGGGTAGCTTCTGAATAGTTGTTTCAGTATACTTGAACGATCACTTTCCTGTGTGTATGTGCGTGTGTCTCTGTGTGAGTCTGTGTGTGTTTGTGTATGTTTGTGTGTACCCTGCCCCCCCTCTCTTCTTTAAAGCGTAAACAGAATTTCACCAAGCTCGGTACACATATAGTACTTAGTAACGCCATCCGAGTTCTATAGTTTTCAACCCCCTCGGGTGCTGTTTTTTTTTTTTTTCAAATGGTGGCCACTTTAAAATTTAGGACAGCATGTCACATTTTGACAACCATTTAACCGATTTGAAACTAGTTTGATATGTTCACAGTGGATCATGTTATCGTTGAATTTAGATAGGAATATTGCTATCTGTCTATCATTTTAGAAGATAACACTGAATGAAAAGTAGAGATATGTTATATATCGAAATCTACTTAACAGGGTCCTGCCAAATTCGGCATGTAAGTAGTAATACGGTAGGCCATTTAAATTTATAGGTTTTAAGGGAATTAACCCCTTATTTACTAACTGGCGACCATTTAAATGTTTTAGTTCAGTATTCTAAATCTACGAAACCATGTAACCAATTACTTTTTTTGCTCGCAGTATCTATTAGAACCATCAAATGTGCATACAAGAAGCTTCCTTTGTTCACCATTTTGTAAGATCATGCCATATGAAATAAATATTTTGTAATACTTCGAGAAACAACCGATCCGTAACAAATTTGGTAAAAAAAAAGTACTACTATGGTGGTAATATAAATTGGTATTAATAAAAATAATTAAAATTTATTTTTACAATTGCGGNAAAAAAAAGTACTACTATGGTGGTAATATAAATTGGTATTAATAAAAATAATTAAAATTTATTTTTACAATTGCGGACATAGAAAGATTGCATCTAACTATGCAATATTAACTTTAACAATCTAACAATTTTAACCTATTTGTGTATGCTGGTAGTAGCTAATACATCCATTAAATGTGTCTACAAAGTCTCTTTTATCCGCCATTTTTAGACAACGCCACATGATTAAATGACGTTTTTATGTAATACCTCAGAAAAAAATCAACCGATTCCTACCAAATATGGCAAAAAAACATTTTCTATGGTATGCCTTATCAATTTTTATGTTTGAAGTAGCTCAGACACTTATTTTCGAGATGGCAGCTATATAAACATTTCAGCTTGCTGCGCTATATCTACGAAAATATGTAACTAATGTAAACTTAAACATTTATGCAGGCTGTATCTATTATGACCATCAAATGTATCTACTCAGAGCATTCTATCTGCCATTTTGTAAGATAGCGCCATATGAATAAGTACAGTTATATGTCATATCTCTGGAAACATAAACATTTTCATACAAAATTTGGCTAAGAAGTAATACTATGGTAGGCTATGTTAGCTGATATGTTTTAAGAGGACCAGGCATTTATTTTTAAAGTAGCGACCATATTAACTCTTTAGCATATTATGCTAATCTAAAAAGTTGTGTAACTAATTTCAGTATAGCTTTGTAAGCTGGCCGTTTATATGCAAGCATCAAATAAGCTAATACATAAACTCTTTGCTCGGCCATTTTGGAAAATAGCGTTACATGCAAAATTAAGCTTGTAGTACTATCTCGGGAAACAGTTATATAATTACCATCAATTTGATGTGACAAGTTACTATCGTAGTNATTAAGCTTGTAGTACTATCTCGGGAAACAGTTATATAATTACCATCAATTTGATGTGACAAGTTACTATCGTAGTCCATGTAAATTTATATGACTTAAGAGGGAAGTCTAATATTATAAAAATAATAGCTATGTTAATATTTTTATGTTAGTGTGTTGTATGTTCCAAAAAAATTTCATCCGATCTTTATAGTCAACAGTACCTATGACAATTATCGAATTTGCTAATACCTAACACTTTTGTGCTGTTTATGAAGATGGAGGTTTTATGCCATATCTGGGGAACATTTAACCTATTTCCAACAAATTTTAATCACTAATTGTGCTTCTTTTGGTCACGTAAACTTAAATGATCTAAGTCGCCGAGGCATTCATTTTAAAATGACGGCGCTGTAAATATTTCAAGTTAGTAAACTGGCACTATNGAACTATCAAACTTTTAGCGTAATTGAATCAGAAGTTGATGCTCCTAATCCAATTTCCGTAATGCGGTTAGTTGCACCCTAACTTTTCGTACGAGGTTTTCTGGGTTCGAGTGCCGGGTAAGGCACTACTGTTGCATATGTTTGTGGTTATATATTTAATGATATTTCTGTAAAAGTGACGCCAATGTAACCCTACCATCTAAAGTTTCAAGATCTTCCCTTAATATTATTTGCACCCATTTAGCGGAATGTAGCCTCATTAGTTATATCAGTAGCTGCTTGTTTTATTCCGATTTGGTATTGCCTCAGAGTCCCATAAAGCGAGTGAAGGAAAATAAGGGCATATTGCAGAGAGCACACAGACGTGCAGGCTCACGTCACTGAAAGACGATTAGATTTGTTATCAATAATATAAAAAAATCATTGAAATCCTTTAACGATTACTAATACTTGATAAACATGTACAATTGTGTGACTTATGCAGTTGTACAACAGTGTATATATAACACAACCTGGAAAACATGAGCAGGTAAAACCCGTGGCAAAATGTAGGCCAAATCATAGTCCTCTTACAGTTCGGAACAAAACTGGCGTGTCTCAATGTGCTAATAACTTATGAAAGTGTCGTCACTGGCCCGAATATATGAATGATTCCGAAGTCTTCCTTGCATATAGGGATGGACAAAATAATATGAACACCATGCAATATAGCACATTTTGTTGCATGTTGGCAACACTGCTACCGTGTAAATATTGCGACGCGTATGTATTGCACAGTTTGCGTGCCAAGTTTTGTAGGTTATATTTCGGTGTATTATTCGCTTTGTTCTGCGACGGTTAAAACAAGCGATCGGTGAAATGTGTGATCTCTCAGACTTCGAAAGAGGGCAAATCGTTGGTGCTCGGTTAGCGGGAGCGTCTGTGATGAAAATGGCTGAATTGTTTAACGTTTCACGAGCGACAGTATCCACGGTAATGACAGCATACACAAAACATGGTAAAACATCATTGGCGAAACCCAAAGTTAACTGACAGTGACCGATGAACATTAAAAAGANAACCCAAAGTTAACTGACAGTGACCGATGAACATTAAAAAGAATTGTGGCCAGACAACATAAAACTACCGTGGCAAAAGTGACAGCAGAACTCAACACTCACTNAAAAAGAATTGTGGCCAGACAACATAAAACTACCGTGGCAAAAGTGACAGCAGAACTCAACACTCACTTGAGTAATTCTGTTTCGATAAAAACAGTACGGCGGGAGCTCCACAAAGCTAACATTCATGGAAGGGCTGCAATTGCGAAATCCTTTATAACGGAAGTCAACGCTAAGCTACGAAAGAAGTGGTGCCACGATCATAAAACCTGTACACTTGATGATTGGAAGAATGTGGTATGGTCCGATGAATCATCGTTTACATTGTTTGCTACAAACGGCCGGGTTTATGTATGGAGAACCCCAAAAGAAGCCTACGATCCGGACTGCCCGCTTCCTACATTCAAGCATGGGGGAGGTTCCGTTATGATTTGGGCGGCTATATCGTGGTATTCAGCTTGTCCTCTCATTCTCATCACTGGCCGGATTACTGCGAATGAATATTTCGACATCCTCAATGACGAAGTTCTTACTATGACTAGCATATTGCTGTCAAACACTGCCATATTCCAAGATATCAGTGCGCCCATACACACAGCCAAAAAGGTTCAGTCTTGGTTTGAGGAGCATCAGAATATCATCAAACATCTTCCCTGGCCAGACCTCAACGTAATTGAACTGTTATGGGGAGTTTTAGAGCAGAGAGTGAGGAGCAGATTTCCATCTCCAACATCATTGAAGCAATTGGCGGTTGTTTTGGTACAAGAATGGGACAACATTCCGTTCGAAACTATTCAGACACTCTACGAATCTAGTCCGCGAAGAATTGCAGCTGTTCTTAAAGCAAATGGTGGCCAAACACCTTATTAATAAATAAATATTGTGTATATGTCAGGTGTTCATATTATTTTTTCCATCCCTTGTAATTCAATTAGTTTATTATTTCTTCTCATAACCACGCTGTACAAAATATTTCTATGATTACGTAAGATGCACGGAAATATACAGTTAAAATATGGAAAAACAATCCGTAATATCGGTAAACGGAACTGAGCTCCATGAATACAAAACTAAGCGTATTTCTACATCGTATATATTTAGGTTTCAGAAACGAACAATGCCAGCTAAATACAAATATTTCTTCGCCACTATAACCAGAAAATTATGGTTTGTACGGGCAGTTAAAATATCGACGCCACTTGCACTTGTTCATTCAAAAATCAAAGGGCCTTGGTGGCGTGGGGGTTAGACTACTCGCCTCGCACCTAGGTGAACAGGGATCGATTCCCGGTGGGGTAGCTCCCGGATTTTCGTGTCTGGGTATCGTGCCGGACGATGCCGCTGCTCGGCGGGTTCCCCCCGCCATTTCATTCCGAAGCTGCTCCATTCTCACCTTGCTTCGACCTTGTCGCCTCTCAAGACCTTGATGTTGAGAGCTTCCCAAATATCATCACTCACTCATTTAAATCCAAAACTAGCTTCAGATGTATGTACCTATTGTAGTTAGCAACGTTCTAAACTCTCAGACGTGATCGCAAACTGTGCGTATCACGTTTGCCACATTTGTAGAGACGTAGGAAATTTGTAACTGAGTGGTAAGTGTCATGTAGTAGTGTTGTATCGTCTGGGTTTAAAGCCACCGGATGCACGCTGTGCCGTGTCCAGGCCCAGTTATACCTCTGCAGCGTTTAACATTCACACTTTTCATGTTGATGTTCTGTACGTCTTGTCTTCTACTTTTACCAATTTACTATTACTTACGTGTCAAGTCGAAGCAAGACACATTACAGAACTTCTATGTGAAAAGTTGAAAACAAGACATATCACAGAAATTCCTACATAAAATAATGTTGAATACAATTACCGTTTATGGTTGCGTACTTAATTATAAATATATATTATAAATACATAAATTGAAGTATTATACTGTGACGGAGACAAGCGGGCTAGCAGCACTTGTAGTCACCACCTTTTTTCCAGAAAACTGCCCCTATACCTTCACAACGTAATACCGCGATTCAAACCCGGGTATTGGAACTTACAACAAGGCGTAACTGAGCTCTTTATCAAAGTCGATTTGCACTATGAGGTAACTTTAGGGATCTTAGCTGTTAGGTATAGCAGATTACACGTGGTATTATTACTTGAGTGATAAAAGTGTTAAATTCTGAGGGACAATATTTTACTACATTTATTAAAAGTTAAATGTGTTAATACTTCACAAGCAACTAATTGCATACATACTTTTGTGACTTTTAACATTACAAATTCTTTACAATTTAAAGTAAAATTTGCTGAACAAACAATTAAGTAAAATAAATATCTCTGCCTTTTCTATCACAAGGGCGAGGTTTCACGGTACCAGCAGTCCTATAGTCCCGCCGGCCTGAGAACGGACTTGGCTCCACCTACCCAAGTGAAAGAGAGAGAAAGGACAACTAGCAAAACACCAACCACAGGTATCTGGCAGGCGGCAGACGAATCTGCAAGGACTCCCTCCCACCCGCCGTGCCACAGTTGTCCAATTGTTTCCTTTCCCGGGGAGAAGTGGCCCAAAATCGCCAGCATTCCCAAGGTCCAATTTACTGCCCGCTACTAAAATATGTTCCAAGACAGCGACAGAGCTAAATAAGTTCTCCGTTGATAACTATTGTAAAATTTAATTGACTGAAGTAGTATGCTTTGGTTCCTTCTGGCACAGGATCCAGATTCAGGTTCAGGGGCTCCGACTGACTGCCATATTGTTTCCGTCCATCATTGTGTTTCCGGACACTATCTTGGATGACATTCAGTTACCATAATGTTTCCGTCCACCATCTTTTTTCTGCCATCTTGTTTCCACTTGTCTTTTGTTAACATCGACTGTTGCTAGGCGATGGGCCAGTCGCTCGACCACCATATTTGTTTATGGAGATGTCAACTCGAATGCACTTGTGTAGCTCTTGCTCGGCTACCATAATGGTTCAGAATTGGCCGCTAGGGGCGCTGCATTTTATTTCGGAACCTAAAATATCGTTTGGGGAGAGCACGATCGAACTGCCGAATCTTGAGTAGACATGGAGACACCTAGGATCACTCGGCTATCGGGACATGTGCTAGTATAAGGCTTCAAAATTAGTAATAGTGTGTGTGGGTAGACAAATAAATATTTTGTCGTAATTATTCTAATCCATAGTAAAAGTATTTTTATAAAGGTTTTTTTTTATCCGAGACCTATATAGACAAGCATTAAGTTTTTTTTCATAAAGTAATAATTCTTTTTAAGTATATATTTTCTTTTTAAGTATTTATTTTTAAGTATATTATTTCTTTTAAAAACTATTATGCAAATGTGTACCTTCGAAATAAAACACATTTTTAAATACATTTAGGTTACTGAAGTTGAGTTTGCGAGCAGGAATGGACAGTCAGGCAGTTGACTTTGGCAAAGTTAAAAAAAAATCTGTGCTTGCATGACAAGAGCATTGTAAGCATTTTCACAGGTCTGCAGCTGCATGGTTTTAGGTAACTGCACACGTGCAAGCGTACATGCGTCAAAGACGTTTTCACACCTGCTCACTGATATAAGGATGTAATTTTCCATTTACGAGAAGGTATATAAAAATTTTGAATTCATCTGATCTAAATCATTGTTCACGAAATCAAACGTACGGTAGACCAGACGCTCCTGCAATCACACTTTTAACTGTTAATACGATAGTGAATTCCAGGTAGAACCTTGTATAAAAGATGCGAATATTAACACTTTTTTTGTTTTCGAAAAAAATATTTAATAAAAAAGAGGTATTCAGCTCTGCATTTTTTTTACGAAAATTAAACGGCCTGTATGCGCGGGCAGGCTCGCGACGCACCTGTCAACAGGCGAAGGTTGCAGGCGACATGTCACTACTGTGAGGGGGAAGAGGGGCACATGAACCCGAGCCAAGTGCGCGCGAAATGACCGTGATCGCACATCAGCTGCTCTGCGGCCTTCAAGCCTCGTATCACTTGCATGTTAAAAAAAAACTAACTAAATTTGGTTTTCTACACACGCCAAAGAAAACATAAGTCACCTACCAATGAGCGATAGGAATTTTCTTTTCTCGGTAAATTAAAATTCACGAACGATAAAATGTAATGAATGTTAAAAATANCTATAAAATGTAATAAATGTTAAAAAGAAATAGATCCTCACTTTATCGCGTTTCTAGCTGAAATGTAATAATACTAACATTAAACACAGTTTAAGACAAAAATCCACTGTCAACAACCGAGCTGCGTCGTGGAAACGAAGTAGATGTGCTCAACATGCTGAACGTGTTTCGCTTGTATTTATTTGGGATTATAGAATACTGCTGCTGTTTTTAAAACGTATATCTACTAAGACAGGATAGGCGAAGGTAGGAAACAAAAAAAAAATATGTTATATGCGGGATAAATAATTTCCATGGCACTCCGATTGGCTGGTGTAAAAATATATTATACGATAGATTAACGCCACATTACGTTGAGACGCGAGCTACAGGTATTAAATTCCGTGCCATTTGTAAACAAGCCTTACGTAGTTCGCAAGAGCAGACCTCGCGCAGAGCAGCCAAGGGATCCGCGCGCTGTTCTGACGTGCCGCGGCCGTGTCGCAGCGGGCACGTTTTAAGAGGGAGGGGCGAAAGAGCGGCGGTGAGGTGGGGTCTGCATGTGTCAGCTGCGGACATGTCCAGTCCAAGGCCGTCTGAGCTTCACGGTAAGAAATAACTGTCTCCATTAAGTTTGTCTCTCTAATAAAATATTCAATTTCGCTTATGCAGGAAACGAAAGGTTATAATTCGAGACCTGAAAAATTTGCGTTTTCATTTCGGGACAAGCTAGAATTCGAAACCTCGTACGTTTATATTGCTAATACTATTCGCCCACCCGTTAGTTTACACCTCCTAGACAACTCTGAGCCAATAATAAATGCACAGTAAAATGCAGATCGAAACACCGTATTCCGCTAATACAATAAGCAACCAATGCACAGTGATATTTGCATGATTTTACATACGACAATAGAGTATAGCCTTCAGGTCGTTGAACTCGCGAATTTTCCAGGTCTCTAGTTATAATACACGCACTCGGCGCTCACATACATACGTACGCATAGCTATCAAAGCTTGTGGCTCTGTGCGCACAGAGATGCGGGTTCGACACTGTAGACATGCATATGCGCTAAACTTCGTTTTAAGATAGACATAGAATATTCGCCCAACGTTTAATTGCAGTTAGGTAGCTAGCAGCGAGAAAAAAATATTTAGCTACTACATCCGTATGTAATATTATTTTAGTTTTTTCTCTCTCTTAGCCAGATCGCGTGTTTGTGAGCAGACACGTACATATCATGCAGTAACTGTGACGCATTCGCTTTTCTCAGACACAAAATAATTATGTGTACTACTATATTATTTCATATTATACAGGTTACTAACAAACCCACTCAAAAAATGCAATCCTAATGTGTTAGCCATCAATACGAGGGATAGTTGAGAAATTTAATCAACTGTCAATATTTTCGCAATAAGGAAATACTCGAACAGGAAGAGAAATTGTGTTTAAAAATAAATACTAAACTTAATTCATTTCCGCTGGCCTAAACTGTAACAAGAGTCCAATATAAAGGAAGTAATTGGTTAGTAAAAATAAAGGTAGTCAGTTGAAAACAATTTCAGTTTTGAAGGTAACAAATATTTTTGTATAAAAATATGTCTACCACATGACCGTACATATGTTTGCATTACTACAGGAAAAAAAAGTATTTAATAATGTGTATTGAGAACACTCTAAAAAATAAGTGTAGAGAACGCACTGCTCTCAAAAAATATGTTTCAGGAAAATTTTTCTTTGTTTGATAATAATTGAGAATGAGAGAAAGAACACTACAGGCTTTCCATGGAAGAACCACCTACGTGACACTTTATTCAAAAATGCTGGAATAAATTTGGAATAATGCATGGTGAATAAAACCGTTANCAGTTAAAATAGGCTCTTAGACAAATTTTGGACAAAGAATAAACATGGGATATGGTGATATAGAGGGACACCAGTTCAAATACCGACCTGAGCATTAAATCATTTTTAACGAACTTTGTACATGATTTTCTGTCTGTTTACATGCTTATACGCACTCATATTTACATTTAAGAAATATATATCGCTTAGTTCGAGACCTGAAACTATTAAAAAATTATTTTCTTTCGTACTTAGAAAAATTTGATAATTTTTCCCAGTGATGGGAGAAATATATAATAAAGGCAAACTGTAAGGTTTACAAGAATTATTCTGGATTCGGGATGAAATATGAGGTTTGCAATTTTATTAATAGTGCATATTTTCTAAGCTTGGTAGTACAGTTCCTGCATTGTTTAGTATTCATATGCAACTCATATACATTTTTAAGCAATCGGTATATCTTAGGTATGGCATAGGGACCCGAGTTCGAAGCCCGAAACTATAAAACAACATTTATTTCCTCTTGGTCTTACATAATATAGGATAGAATTTCCCTAGTGATGGGAGAAAGTATATATAGAGCTGTGATGCAAGCTGATACCTTAGTTGTTGTTCAGACGTTGGGAAGTTAACATCGATTTGGAAGTGCTGTCTCGTCATACCACGAAGATGAACTGCTAATACGAAGGCCTGCCTTTGGCCTCAACAATCAATGAGCCGTAACCTGCATCATCGCTAACTGGTTCTATCCAGTGCCGATTTAGTCATCGAGTTTTCACCTATGGTCAAAATACTCGTCGGCATGAAAGAATGGTACGTACGAAGAACCATTTTCGCGAGATGAAGCATAACAACATTGGTAACATGCAGTTTTTGCGAGGTGTTACACTGAAAGAACATACCGAGATCTGCAAGGATTCGTCTACTTGGAGTCAGTAAGTTGTCGGCAATACCCAATACCTCTTGCCACATCGATGGGTTGCGATTCAACATGCGATTATGATGATACAGTTAATGCTTAAGACGGAATGAGTGCAGTAGAGTAGGTTTGTGTGGAATGTACACTTTTAAGATAGATTTTCGGATGAAGTCGACAAATTCAAAATAAACGGCCGTCGGCTCTAAATACTGATTAGCATACAACTCTTCCTACAAAGAAAAGCAACTTAATATAGAATACAAAAAAGGAGGTGAATATGACCTTGGAAACAGCATTGATGAAAACTAACATGAAGACAGCAATAGTTGTGATGACGATCGCGATTGAAAAAGTTGCATGGTTGATCGAAAGATTGATGGACAGATTGCGAGATTGATAGAGAGGTTGCGAAATTCATCAAAAGATTGATTAAAAGAATGGAGTTTAATTAATGTTTAATATTCTTTAATATATTCTGGAATTTTTTGGATTTTTAGGATTTTTTTAGAATTTATTCTTGGATTTTTTGGGTTCAAGGATATCCAAGATCATCGGCACACAGTGAAGGTCACAGATTTGATATCAATGACACAATATGGCTGACAGAAACAAGATGGTGGTTGGTTGGAACCCCCGACCTGACCCTGGACCCTGTGCCAGAAGGAACCAAATTATACTACTGACGGATTCATTGAATCCACGACTTTAAGCTGCCAACGATTAAACAATAACATTTTTATTAAGGAAGTAAACCGGATGTTATTTGCTATTGCCGGTATAACGAGTCGAAGCAAACCAACTGCTACGTAGGATTATGGGAGAATTGTAGTATTTCAGCGTGCACCTAGGTGTCCACGAGTGAATCGCAAGGTCACATCAAGGACGTGGAATAAAAATACCCGCACCCCAATTATAGGCTATTCAAGATAAAGTAGCAATTTTTGTAGTCCTCTCATTTGGAGTAATAGTAAAAAAATATCTTTTTTACTGTAACTTTAGACGTTAACTTTCGAGTCAGGTAAAAACTATACTCTGTGTTTCTCACTTGCACGGCAATATTTATTTTAAAAAGTATTGGAAGGATAAAAAGTGGCGGATAGGACAATAATAATTAGGGCCTCAAATGTGCTCACTTTACCGTGAACAGCCTATACTTAAGAACACAGCGATAAAACAGCCATTACTTGCGCGAACTCCAGTCGTACACGCCATCAACATGGCATCACTAGGTCAACCTGTNGAGATAAAACAGCCATTACTTGCGCGAACTCCAGTCGTACACGCCATCAACATGGCATCACTAGGTCAACCTGTTTTTTCGCGAAAATATTTATGCCCAGGCTAGATTACAACTCCTACATTCACACTTTCAAATGTCCTTCGTCTATTGGCCGCTTGTCTGCGTGGGAAGACATTTTCTACTCGACTGGGTCAATCAGAATAAAGGTACCCCGACACTGAACGTCCGTGATTGGCTGGCAGTCACTTGATACATGTGTGAGTCAAAATCTTCCAACCACGATATTGGTTCTGAACTAACGTGTTCTGGAGTATATCTAGCTGTTGGTTTTTTTTCGCGAAAAACAGGAGGCCCTAAGCAGTACCGACCAGCAACAAGTCGCAACGTGATTCGCCAATCACCTCCAGTAAGTCTACTTGCCAGTCGGCAGCCCAACCAATAGGGAAGTTTTCCGCAGAACGCAGTAGCCGTTCTGACGCAAGGCCCACTCCGAGAGCTTCGCGCAGCCAATTAGAGAATAGGCACGCCCACACCAAAAGAACCGCCAAGTATTTTCGCCGTTGTGCATTTGATCCACTCTGGGCCCGCACGTTTCATTGCAGCTCGTTCCCGGGTGTGATGACATCACAAAATCGTTTTATTTTTCCCAAATCTACACAAACCAACGGTCGCCATCACTCCATTCTCTCTCGTGAAAAAAAAAAATAATTTCACATGTCGCGGTGAATGCACGTACCGGATATTATAAATACGAAGGGCGAAGCTCTCTCGCGACTGAATGGATGGTGCCATTTTGGAGGCTGTGATGTGGACGTAATGAGTTGAAACCTGCGTTGTTGTTTAGGATGATGAATGTCCGCAGCTCCTGATCCGGCCATGGCAGGGATGTCTGGTAATCCCAGCGAACATCACCTCGGCGTGGGACAAGCCCACGCACGCGCGCTCGCACAGGCGTTATCGCGGTCTGCCGCCTGCGCCCCGATGTAAACTCCGCTTTGTCTCGGTCCCCCCCTCCCGCCGCATGATCGTGCGCGGGGGTGATTGATCGTCCGCGCCTCCCTCCATTACTCCACGTCAATTTACTTCAATTTTCTTACNCCCCTCCCGCCGCATGATCGTGCGCGGGGGTGATTGATCGTCCGCGCCTCCCTCCATTACTCCACGTCAATTTACTTCAATTTTCTTACTTTTTTTTTATCAGTCTGCCATAGAAAAATTCGAGCCGCAGTCAATGCTCCGCACCTTGCACATCGCCGTGGGTGACCCGTGGGTTTTTCGCGATCGCCGCGGGAACGAACAGCCTAGGAAAACCTGTGTCCCGGCATTGCGCGTTGGTTGCTAATTAAAGGCCAAAATATACTTTCGCCACTTTTATCATAAGTAGGGTCGCCTGTTGTACGCGAAAATATCTACGCATTATTGCAGTTTTCATTTGCCTATTGCCCGCTTTTCTTTGTGTGAAGACAGTCTGTTACGTGAGCGAGACAATCAGAATTAAGTTTCTTCCGATACTGATCGTCCGTGATTCCCAGGCAAACAGAGAAGACGCGTAACAATTCAAATGATACAATCACGAAAGTGGTTCTGAACTAAAGTGCGTTGTAACACAACTTACCCTGGAATCTTTCCGCGAAAAACAGGTAAGTGTAAGGAAAATGGCTTTCAATTTTATGTAACTAGAGACACCGGTATTTTTTGCAAAAATATTCTAAGACAAGGTGTATTCTAGAACGCACAATTCCGGAAGTAATTTCGTGATTGGAAGAATTTAACTGTCACGCTTCTCCGGTGTCTGCCAGCAATTCACGAAAGTTTAACGTCAGAGTAACTTAATTCTGACCGGCTTAGTCGAAAATGTGTAAGTGTGCGCTTAGCATCTTGAAGCATAGCGTATGTGTAAATTTTTGCGCGGAAAACTGGTGAAATAAAAGAAAAAAAATTGCGAGGTTATTGACTAGGGACCGGAAAATTTCGGGAATACCTCATTATATTATGATGGTTTGATTTGACTATGTCCATGAGATTAAATTGAAATCTCGCACTCACATACAACTCATCACGACACTGATATTGTTCTTTGCACTGTTTTGTTCACTTGTGTAGGGTTTTCGTTTTCGTCATCGTGTTGTCTTTTCTTTTGGTTTGCTTTCGTTGTCTGACTTTTTTTTTAATAATAAGCTTTATGTCGTTTTTATTATACACAAATTTATTTTTCATTGACCAGGAAACAGCTTTTCCTAATTATCTGTCTGTTGTATGTGTGTGCGGAATTTTTATTTTGTCTCATGGTCGGCAATGGACACCGTCCAATCAAACCATCATAAAAACATGAACTCGCCATTGTCATTAAACTCCAAGGAAAGGTCAAGCTAGCCTTCAGATAAATATATATCCTTTAAATTTCCAATTTGACCATAACTTGTCAGACCCGCTAACGTTAACTCTGATCCAACGAGAAGCCGGCAAAGTCTGAATCCCTTGCCACCTGATCATAGAGTACTTAAGTATAGAGAGGTAAAACCGCTACTTATGCGGCGCTCTCAATTCGCACACGCCAGCAAAATGGCATAACTGGCCTGCAACTTGTCGGAACGCCATTGGCCAGTCGGTGCCAGGTAACTTGCTCGCGTGCTTGCAGCTCAGCCAGTAGGAATCTTTCTCAGCACGCAGTTGCCAATTAGAAAGATGACAATTACCACGTGCAGCTTCTGACGGGTCTTGACATCTGCAAAGTTAAATTGCACGACCTGTGTTTTTTATTTTGTGAGCTTTTGTAGTTCCGTCGACACCTAAAGCTCTCGAGATATGCCTGAAAGAACAATGATGTTCGATAATTATTCCAATAGAAATTTGTTGTGTTAACGAAATAGCAGTCGAATGCCGGTGAAAAATATGCTATGAAACGACCATGCAACGAGTTCTGCAAGAATTCAATAAATGGTGCAATAACACAGAAAATAATGTCTCTATGTGTCAAGCATTAACAAATTACGATGGCTCATGAATGGTGACCCTATCATTTCACGTTGTAATTTTGTGACAGACTATGTGTCATTAAAGAAAATGTTAGCTCGATGCGTGTCATTGAATTTCCGCTCATTATACATGCTCTGAAGAGCCATAAACCCAAATTCAAACATGTAGCAATCAGGTGATTTCATTCAGATTGTCCACGTCGAACAGGAGACATGGCAGCGGCCAATAAGAACTTGAGATCTTATTTACTTTGTCTAGCGCTGTGGATTCCAGCATGGTGCCGTTTCACAACGCGAAATGGTAGTCATTCTCCTCATGATGTAAGTTTTGGTAAAAGGTTTGTGCTCAAATCATTGGGTCACGCATGTTAATACGGGAGGAGAAAACTATTTAAATTCCGTTTAAATGACGCTTTAGTTAAGGGTTGAGAATGTGCCGGCCTACAAGCAGTAATACATGACCGACCAGTGTGTGGCAATTTGGTCTCGAGGACACCAACTATAGTCCATTCACGGTTACTTCCAACTTTTCTGATGCCCTGCTTAAGTTATACATTCAGGATATTCCTTCGTCTCATGAAAATAAAGTCTAAAAAATTACCCTTAAGGAATCACCCAAAGCATTCGAGCGCACTCGGTTTAGTGATATTTTGTATAAAAGAACTATTTCTTACTAGGCATTACCAACAAACCCATTTTCTCTCTAGTGTTAATCATATTGTTACCTGTAGCTCCTTTTCATCGCGCGAACGAGCGAAGAGCGACATGATACCGGGCAGTGAGAACGGAGGAGTGAAGGTCAGGCGAGCGATAATAGAAGAAGAGAGTATTTTGTTTTAAAAAGCGAGCAGCCAAGATAATCCTTTTGCGGGGCGCGCCCCTGACCTTATGCTAAATGAATTTCCGCGTTTGTCAGAAGAACTTTCTAGTGGCACACTGTAACAGTTTCTCTGAAAATTACTTTGGGTGCGTCGAATTTTCCAGGTCAAGATCAGCGAGTATAAAAGTGCGACGTGTCTCCGAGACGGGGAGTTGATGAGTGGGTGAATGACTGGGGTTTTAGCGATACACAACGAGCGCGAAGAGAAACTAGCGGCGAGAGAAGTGACCAGCGGGAGGAAAATTTGCCACTGCGAGCATCGGAGCAGCGAATAGTGCGACTGGCGGGCTGGACCATTGGACTGGATGCGTGAGTGAAAGACATTATTACGATGGCAACATACACACTGAAAGTATGTTTATGATGAGTATGAGTTAACTGACTCTAAATAATCAGACAACAAGGACGTTAATATGAGTTAAAATAGACATTATGTATTGCGCTCACTGAGAAATAGAATGAGTAATAGTGAAGATAGAAAGATGAAAGCTGTAAATAAAAACTATGTGAATAAATTAAAATATAATTTAGTTAATTTGTTTTATTATGACCTCTATTTCTCGCGAACTCGAATTCGCCCCTCGGGCGTCTTGTTACAATATGAATTATACATGAAAAGTCTCATTTTACGGTAAAATGTAACTAAAAGCTCAATTTAAATAAAAATAAGATTTTGTAAACTTAACAAAAGTATAAAAGGCTTGTGATTCATGAAACATTTAGGAAACAACCAAACACATTATACATGGGGTGACTTTCAATGATTTGGGTCAATAAGAGTCAATATACCGTACTCTATTCATGGTTTTTGTCACATTTTTTGAAACAAACCTTCAAGATATAACCACATGTATGATGTTTTTGGATTTTTCCAAAATAAGCAATATACCACAAGTGTCCGTGTTTGTGTTAACATTAAAGTGCTTTATTTGTGGTAAAATTAAAAGTTTACTTTTATTTTACCTATGAAAAAAGGATTAATTTATAATTAATACGATTAAAATCCGAGAGTGTATAGATGCGTTGTTAATACCTTGGAATATATAGTTCTAGTGCAAAATATTATTACACTGAGTGCGCTCGAACGTGGTGTGTTGTCCCTTTGATGACATTTTAAAGACTCGGTTAGGCGTTTGTTTGTGTGAGTCGGAGGAGTATACTGGAAGTATAACTTGAGCAGGGTTTCAGAAATATTGTACGTAAACGTGAATGGACTATAGTAAACAAACGGCTGTGTTGTTGGAGAGTGCAAGTCACATGTGGCACTTCGCCACTTCTATACGTTTTGTGCTCAAAAGTGTTGAACGACCCGGCCCACCAAGTTGGCCACCGCGAACTTCAAATGAGGAATCAATGTTACACGAAAATCCTTCTCTTTGCGTACATTTTAAAGATGACCATTTCACAACAAAAAGTGTACTGCGTGAAATTTCTTAAGGAACTCTTTTAAGACATCTCACCAACTGTTTTGTTTAATATATGATTTTCTAAAATGTAATTTTGAAATTTACATATAAAAAACCTGAATAAATATATATTTTTTGATAATTTTTAATATCAATATTTTCTGTAAAAGTAGCGTCAAAATGTTTTGTTTGATTGAAATAGTTATCTTTAAAATTGACGCATTGAGAAGGAATTTCGTTTAACATTGATTCACCATTTAAAGTTCGCGGCTACCGGCTTGGTGTGCAGGACCGTTAAGAATACAGAGTTGAANTAAAAACATGAACTCGCCATTGTCATTAAACTCCAAGGAAAGGTCAAGCTAGCCTTCAGATAAATATATATCCTTTAAATTTCCAATTTGACCATAACTTGTCAGACCCGCTAACGTTAACTCTGATCCAACGAGAAGCCGGCAAAGTCTGAATCCCTTGCCACCTGATCATAGAGTACTTAAGTATAGAGAGGTAAAACCGCTACTTATGCGGCGCTCTCAATTCGCACACGCCAGCAAAATGGCATAACTGGCCAGCAACTTGTCGGAACGCCATTGGCCAGTCGGTGCCAGGTAACTTGCTCGCGTGCTTGCAGCTCAGCCAGTAGGAATCTTTCTCAGCACGCAGTTGCCAATTAGAAAGATGACAATTACCACGTGCAGCTTCTGACGGGTCTTGACATCTGCAAAGGTAAATTGCACGACCTGTGATTTTTATTTTGTGAGCTTTTGTAGTTCCGTCGACACCTAAAGCTCTCGAGATATGCCTGAAAGAA
>NQII01000588.1:734376-760758 GCA_002778355.1 Clitarchus hookeri | reverse complement strand
CCACTGTGTGTTTACCTGGTGGCTTATCAAGGGACGGCTTACAAACTGTCTTATGACCTAACTGAAACTAACACCCATGCCTTAGCTAGGATGCGAATCCAGAACCTGCTGGACCGCATCGACCGACTGCGCCCCGGGAGGTCGGCTGGAGGTGGCGCCTGTGACCGGAGTTATCGTCCAGCAGCTCTCAGCGGCACAGAATCCTCATGAAGCCTCGCCATTGCTCGTCTTCGTCACCCAAACTCACACGAAATGCGGACAGGTTCCATTTTTAGTAAGTTTTGTGATGGCCCTACGTGGTATTAGATATGTTTAAAATATGTCTAGCAACTCAACGCTTGTTGTTCGGTATCTTGTTTACAGTCGTGTTGCCATCTGTAGGAATACTGTATTATTGTTCATACTGTATGAGTGTCTCTAATTAAAGATTCAGTCGTGTATCGAGCAACTTGTATCTGTGAAAGGAGCGCCAGGCCACATCCGGCCACACACATTGTGTCTCTTTGTGTTCCCAGCCGTCTGCTGTGGAGGGAGTGATTCTACAAATGTCTTCTCCTTATAATTAACAAGAACAACATTATGTAAGTGCAACCACGATGGATTAATAAACATTTATAAAATGTTAATTCTAAATGCAATTTGATACCAATAATTGCGTCTTGAGTATCAGCAGGCCCACGCAACATTCGCGGGGCATGGAACAAGTACGTGAGATCTGGAGGGGAGCATTTCTCCGTTCTAGAGAGGGAGAGACCATCTTCCCGCACTTGCGCAGTTTGCACGGAGTACGGTGACCCAGCCATCTCCAAGGAGCGAAAGAGCTACTGAGTGATGGGATAATCGGATTATTTTGTAATTAGAATGAATCGATTACGTTTATTTTTAATCGAATAAATAAAAGGTAAAAATAATCGATTGCCTGTCTTTAATCCATACGGAAGAATTAACTGCAATTACGGCATATTTCTATAAATTTGTTTGAAACTATCCTCACCAAAAATGTTTCTATTTATTTTTAATATTTTATGCTATTTTGAAAAGTGAGTGAGGGGCCTCACAAATAAAATGGGTCCAAACCAAACTTGTAGTTAGAAAGACTTTTGTTTATTTGTGATAACCAATAATTTAAACGTCCTTATTGTTGAGCAGTTACATGTTATTTAGATAATATGTATAGAAAATACATATTTACATTACGTACTTGCAAATTTGAAAATTTGTTGTTTCAAAATTGTATGGAGAAGCACCGGAATGAAGGGGAGGGGGAAACAGGAGATCCCTGAGAAACCCCGTCGACCAACGGCATCGTCCGGTCATTAAGTATTTTTGTATATATCTGACGCGTATATTTTGAGACACAGCTCTTTGAACAAGCCACTTTCAGCTAAGTCTGAGTGTTCTGAAATGGTGTTTCTAATGTACGTGAAGTGTTGAAAGCACTCAACAGCCCTTGTATGAAGTGTACGTTATTTTCGCACATCAGCGAATTGGACACACGTTTGACAGTTTCATGGGAACACGTGTATTTCAAATGCAGTTCAAGCGCGAGGCAGGTGGGAGCTTGAACTGCGCCACAGTTCTACAAATATACCCGACAACAGGGAATATAAAGTATATTGCACAGTGGCGTAACTAGAAATTGCTTAAGGGATGGAGTAGACAAGTTTCAATGCGATGGGTGTTGGTGGTTTTAACTCTTTCAGGCACATAATAACATACAATTTCAAGCATTTAATGATTTTTTCCATACGAACTATACAAGTATCAGCATAATGCTCTGCCGTACGTCGAGACTAATATAAATGTGTTTGTGTTTGATGTTATTGAAAGCAGCTGTTAGTGAGATTGCGGTGTATGGTATCAACTACAAATTATGTCCCTCACATCTGTCGTAAACACACCACCTTTCCTTACAGCACCCAAGCATACGTCATTTTGCCAAATTACAACAAGCATAATTTTCTATATTAAAAAAAAAACAAATAATATTTTTTTTCATATCGTTAATATAAAAAACCTATATACCTTATTGCGTACTATCAGCACAGTTTTTTTTCTTTAGCGTAAGTTGAACATTTTACTTTTCTTTAAATATCATAAAAAAACCCATCAAAGGAGCAAAGTATTTTTTCTTACACTCCCTATTAGACCGATGTTTTACTATTATGTCAAAAGTTCTATATTTTATGTCAGCTTTCGTATGAGATTTGCAATGTCAGATGCTTCTTCTTCTGGTATAGCTAATACAAAACACTGGCAAATGTAACAGCAACATAACGACGAACAGGCTATGTCAATTGCTAACTCATTTAAGCGATATTGATTTATCGTGTATCGCAAGCACGACTTCAAAACTCATTAAAAATAAAATAATCTTTCATTATAATTCTTAGGCACAGGCAAAGTCAGCCAAATTGTGTGTAGTTTACTTACTACAGGAAATAGTTCTTCACAGTACGAAAGAAGGATATTTTTATCGTTGGCTTTTCCATCTACATTTCTCTAAAGCTGCTTGTTTTTTTTACAGTTTACGCCTGCTTCATGTTTTGGGATGAACAAATGTATTTGTTCTTATTAATGGGAAGTTTGTTGCATGCGGTACAAAGCAGGTTTAATCCCCCCCTCCCTTCATTAAATACACTCCTCCCCGCTTTGGCTTTGCCCCCGTAGTACAAAATACTCTCTAGTAGCTTACTGTAATGCTGTTGTATTTATCATTCATAACTGTTGCCGCTACTCTCTCTCTCTCTCTCTCTCTCTGTCTCTCTCTCTTTCCAGTGACTTAATTATATATGGCGTTTTAAACCATGCCGTCTACTTTTCGCAATCATTTTGCAAATGCATTTTCAAAAATAAAGTGCACACACTTGGTAACGTTATTTTGAATTTTTTTGAGCGGCAATAATTGCCAGCTTTAATTTAACGGCGATCCTGGAAGGAGAATACTTGAATTCGCCTTTGCAAGTTCAGCACGGACTCAAGAAAGTGGCACACACGCTGTGCTTCACAAGTTACAGTTGGCTCAATGTCATCAGAAACATTTGAAAACAGCTGCACAGTTTTCTCTCTCGCCCCACTGTGTATCGTTATTCAGCCAAACGTACACAATTAACTTCGCCGTGGGTGTAGCGGCCAGGTAAATAGATGTTAATCATGAGACACTTATAAATGAAAACAAACACTTAGGTGTAATTACGCCAATCCTTACAGTTAAGAAATAATTTCAGATGACGCTAAAATAGGGGTTGCATCCCTGTGTTTCGCTACAAATCAGCAGCTATATTTTGCTAATGAAAGGGGATGGTATATCCAACCACATTTTCACAGGTGTGAGATCTCCGTACTGTAAAACACTATTAGCCGATTTGTTGCTTAATCGCAAGTAGTTCCTGATATTTNCACAGGTGTGAGATCTCCGTACTGTAAAACACTATTAGCCGATTTGTTGCTTAATCGCAAGTAGTTCCTGATATTTGTAACGAAAATCATTTCAAATATTTGATTTCTGGGTGCGTATAGCTCCCTTAATAATCACTTTAAGGAAACATTATACATATATTTACGCCAGAGTTCGTCGACGTTGTAGAAGGGACAATACGTTATTGAACAGCCCCGCGACTATCTAGCAGAGCGGGTGGCGGAGCTGCCAGGGGCACGCACATCGACCTGGTAGTGTTGTCGCCGCGATTCTCAGTGTAAACAGGTCGAAGTTAGAACTGTCGGCATGGAAGCGAGAGCACCCCCACCCCGCACACGCAAATACAGCCACTGCAGTCCGGTTTGTTATGGCGGCGATAAATAAATACCGCTCGGCGAGGGGAGGGCGAGTCACCACCCAGGGAAGTCATTCCGCTACCCTCGTGGCCACTTGGCATAAACACGCCACGTATTCAAGCCAGATTAGAAACCTGCAGGCAGCCGACACTGACTGGGAGAAGAGTTTGCTGGTGTCAACAAATGGCCAGAGCTGAAAGAACCAATGATTTTCCATTAGGAAAGTGTTTTCATAATTCTAAATGATGTGTTGTTCGATAAACTAAATCGCTTGTTTGGCAGATGAAGTTTTTTCACACAAAAATNTGGAATCCGGCCATATGAGTAGAGGTTAAATGTAGTGGAATCCGGCCATATGAGTAGAGGTTAAATGTAGTGGAATCCGGCCATATGAGTAGAGGTTAAATGTAGTGGAATCCGGCCATATGAGTAGAGGTTAAATGTAGTGGAATCCGAATTATAAAAAAATTCGCAGTAGTCGAAAACGCGTCGGGCTATCCAGGAGAGTCAATTGCCGCTGCACGAATGTGTGGGGTTGTTAATTTAAGTAGTGACAGCGGCCGAGAGCGGTTGGGCGAGAGCGGCTCCGCGCGTGCATATTACCTGTAGAAAAAAACGTAAATCGCGCAGTGCAGTATATAACAGTGCGGTATTAGAGAACGGTGTTATTAGTTTGGTGTGTATAGTGGCAGGTGTTCGGGAGTCTCCTCTACACTGCCTCCCACACGTTCCCTCCCTCATATCTGCGCGAGGATTATTTTCCTGTTTCAACTGTATCATATAATCCATTCACGGTTAATACACACTTTCCTGAAGGCCTGCTAAAGTTCTACTTCCAGGATATTCCTCCGCCTCATGTAAACAAAGCTTAACTAAGACTTAAAAAATTAAACCAAACGCACCGAATTCGTGCGCACTCGGTTGTAATAATATGGTACATAAGAACTGTGTCTTGATAGTTATTACCAAAACACACGTGTCTTCTAACTATTTGTATCCACATCTATTAAATATGAAATATTATGATTTATAAATAATATATAGGTAAAACTTCAATTAAACGAAAAATAAGATATTTTTATGTTAACCGAAGTATAAAACGCTTGGGATGCATGAGATATTGTGGACACGTTACACATAAGGTAATTTTTCGAAGGTTTGACTCAAGACGTGTGAAGAAAACGCGAATAGTGTATAGCAGGAAATGTTGCGGAATTATTAGACAACAAGCTAGACCACACAACACGTTGTATACTTAAGCCTCAGGTGGTTCCTGATTGGCAGATGCTCGAGTTTTACCTCAGGCCAGGTGGCACGGGATTGACTACTCCCTTTTAATTTCAGGTTACTTATTGCCCCACATTCTTCCAGGAAATGGCTTACAAACCGCAAACCAATTGGAAAATAATGGCAAACGTACGCGTGTTTAGAGTCCAGCTTGTCCACAAATGAGATCATGAAGAAATTCCTGGTTGACTCCTAGCTGCACGTCGGACATCTTTCTACTATTTCAAGTTCGGTGAGCTCTCCATTAATTTATGTACACATATGGAACTTTTATTCCCTTCTTACCTGCATCATTATCAGGGACTGGACCATTTCGCGAAATAATTTTAGGACAAGCTGGATTTCAAACACATGTGTATTCTTGTTATGTTTGCAATTGGACCACAGTTCATTAAACACGTCCATGTAAACTCTGGGCCAAAAGTACACCTTCAAGGAAAAAAAACACCGAATCCCTTGTCATCTGGTCTGAGGTTGAAATTGTTTACACACTGGGGCAACAGCCAATGAAAATAAAGCTCAGGTTCAAAAATACATACGACGGTGCAGTCCAGCCTAAGGTAGTTTAAAAAGCGTCAGCAGTTGGCGTGATTCTGTTGGTCGAGTGGTTCTGGAACGCAAACAACGCTTCCACACATTTCAAAGTCGTGTTGGGTTTTGTCTGGTGCTTCGAAAGGGCCAGTAAAACAGCCCCGCCTAACTGTCTTCTAATAACAACACTACTGATGTTACCTAATGGATATTAGACATCTCATGCTGGTACAGGAAAGTGCCTCTGCTAAACTGCCGTCCTCCTGGTATGACCTTTTAATAGGTATCGGCCACCAGGAGGGGAGGTTTGGTGAGGAAAGTGCCGGTTTCACCGGGAAATTTGCTAAACTGCCGCCTCACTATGGGTACATATAATTATACAGAGCGGCTTGGCCCATGACACAGCTCATCGAGCCATCATTGAAGACTAATGGCGCCAAGCCAAGAGAGACAAGCCCAGAGAATTACAGTGCCACAACCAAATCTCTCTGTCGACACAATACAATCAGGTACGATCACGGTAAATTTAACAAATTTTTAATAAACATTTTAAAGAAAAAACCCTGTTCTTTAATTGAATATACGCTATTGTATACAACAGCATACATGCTCCCGGTAGACAGCGACTTATTTAAATAATTATAAGTCTCGACATTGTATTGTGAGTGCAGTGTTTAAAGTTATTGCAAATCAAGTGGTGTTTTTTCTTTGTGCATATCAGAGTACGATTTGACATATTACTAGCCCATTCAAGTTCCTGCGAGTTTTGCGTTTTCATGTAACTGGTGAATTGAATATAGTCGTTAGACTAGTAGAAATTTCCGTTAAGAAAACAAAATTGGCAAAAAATTAGATCCAAAGCAGGACTTTCAGAAGTGGACTTTTTTTAATCCCCTTTTTCAAGGCATCAAAAGACTCCATAATCCACAAATAGAGACCATGTCATTTTACGTTATAATTCGGTAGCAAGGCAGACGCCATATCGTGTGTTAGTTTATCGTGTGTTACTAAACCTTCGCCCATCCGCCACGCCCTGCAGAACTCGCAGCCAATAGTAAACATCCAGAACTCTGGTAGCTTCTATCCGTGCGGCTGCGTGGAACAGGACATGTAATTTTGCATGAAGTGGCAGCCAATGAAAAGCGACTTCTAGTAACCTTTGTATAGAAATGCGGAATCTAGCTTGTCGTCTTAAACCAAAAAATGAGTGAAGAGATGTGAGCGTTCTTAACAGCGAGGTCTTGAGAGCCAATGATGGTGATTGAGGTGAGTATGGAGTATGGAACGAGAGGGTGGGGGAAACGGGAGTTCCCCGACGGCATCGTCCTGCACGATTCCCACTTGCGATAATTCAGTTACCCGGCCGGGGGATATACAAAGAAACGGTGGGGTCTTTATCCTTGCCTTATCTTTTCTACTGCTCTACAAACATATGACGTTGCTGTTTGCATCACTACAAATGACGTCGGGCATTAATGCATCTTATCAGTAGCTTCTAAGAAGCAACATTACTACATAATACTTAACAGCTTCAACACAAAACCCATACACTGTACGGGAGTAGTATAAACTGGAGAAGTCGAGAGCAAGGGAATGAGGAAGTAGGAGCTAGGAGCCGGCCGGCCATCATGTTGTGAAGTCACCCAACCGCCATATTGAATCTGGGTCACCTCGACCTTCACTCATGACCTTGACCCCAGGCCCATGACCTTGAATAATTATAAACCCAAAATAAAGAATCCGAAAAATTCGAAATAATTATAAAACTTTAAAAATTTATAAAATTTTTAAAAAAAATGAATTAAAAAATTATTATTAAAATGTTATTTGAAAACGTTTCTTTCCTGGGGTTCCTACACCACCATTCTCACCAATATTTTTAATTAGTTCATTTAGTCGGCAGGCCTCCAACCCCTTACAGCCCCCTTCATCACCATACTACATCTACTATCCATTTATTTTTAGTATCGCCCACTAGAGCGCACTGGTAAGTTCAAATATTCGATTGCATCAGTTCGCGGGGTATTCACGAGGAACGTAATCAGTAGCAGTTACTGACGAAAAAAAACATTTTTAAGGATGTGGGGCCTTGCATATGTGCGACGTGTCGTTTCAGCGCCAGCAGCGATGGCGACGACAGGTGTGGGTTAGTACCGCGTGCAGTATTCACGAGTTGGCAGCCATGAGTTGCACTTTGCTCTTCTTGTAACACTAGCTGAACACGCAGGCAGCCGGCGGATTGCTCACAGCTATCTACAGCGGACTTTCCATCCAGTGAGCTTCACGCTAGCTAGCCACAGTTTCAAAATAATGTCATACAGTAAAAACTAATTTTTTCAAGTTTAACACCTTACACAAAAGTCAATTTTGTACCAATCTACGGGAAAAAAATTGCACGCAAGTTACCACGGAAAAAAAAATGAGCTTTAATTCTTTTACAGTGTACAATATCGTGAGGTCAGTAAGGACCATACCAGACTAGTTGGAAAATCTTGTGACCAACTTGCTAGTTGCTAACTTTTCATTGTTGCCATGCCAGTGAATAAAGGTTCTTGTGTGAAAATATATTTCGTTCTCGTGTTATCTTAGCTCAGCTTGAACACATGAACACACTTAAAGCAGAAAACTGAATACTGGCACACCGACCCCTCATAAGACTGACCCCTAAATGGCCGATAATGACCCATAAATTACCCCTAATGACCCATAATTATCCATAAATGGCCCATAATGACCCATAAATGACCCCTAATTGTGGTGTGTGCGGTGATAATTGCGGTGCTGATTGTGGTGCTAAGTGTGGTGCATGCGGTACCAAGTGCGGTATGTGCGGTGCTGATTGTGGCATGTGTGGTGCTTAGTATGGTTGCGTGTGGGTTACAAGTTAAAATAAATGCCATGTATTTTAAAATAAAATTATGTAGTACCACCTCCAAAGATTAAAAAATATATATAGCCAAGTGACTCGGTATATTTCATCGCTTCCTGGGTAAACTGTACCGAACAGAAACTTTTTGTAATTTTGTAACTTTTTGGATTTTGCATTAAAATTGCCTAGCATTATAGAGGGCCCCACCACGCATCACCATTGGTCGTTGAAAAAATGTTGGTCTTTGTACTGAACTATGCAGCACCACGAGCGCGGCCCCAACCAATTATTTTTGGTAATTGCATAACGGTGTTACAATTATTTTGTTGGAAAATTATGCAAATGCTACAACTTTTCCTTCAAATCGACGTATATTGAGCACAGAGACCACCAGCAGAATGATCTTAGGAGAATAGTTCCCAAAATCTGACATAAGCTAGAAACGCACGTGCTTCCTTGCATTCTGTCTTGCGAATTTGCTTCGTGCTATTCCAAGCGCTTCTCCTCTACGGCCATCTGTTTCCAGACCAGCTTCTCCAGTCTATTGGTAAGCTAACATTATTTCCCTTCTGCTGCTTTCTTTCTTTAGGAAACCCACCATACGATTTTGACGCGCATAGGAAAAACAGTGTTTGTGTTAGGTGTAAACGTGCGTCTCCAATAAATTTACATTAAAAAAAAAAAGCCATCATCCTATATTGTTAAATGCATTTTCCGTTTAGCATTGTGGAGACTGACGTGGTAAGAAGCGAGTGTGCCGTCAGCTACTGCCGTACGTCACGCACGTGATATTGCGTTGTGCATACGTCGCAAGGTCGAGGGCCAGGGCTGTCGGCGTCCAGCTGAGCAGGCGTCAATGGGTTACACGTGCATCTCGCTAGTCACGTCCAGTGAACAAACTTCTATAGTTCGAGTGTACGCAGTACTGTGGAGTGTAGCCAACATGTCATTGAACTCGCGCGAGATATATTCCTATCCCTATATGTAGCGTACCAGTTCCGTCGTATAACAACTTATTGGTTGGCTGAAGCAGAACTTTCCTCTCTGTGTAGCAGGTATGGTACAGTCTCCGTGAACTCGCGGCCAGTATTTGACGTAACCAAGCTGTTATTTTTATTTATTCTTTCTGTACGCAACCTGCCTATTAGATTTATTTTAAACTGCTTACGTGCAAAACTGTTTTTTTTAAATACATTATTTAAATGAACACCCCGTATTATTAAATTTCATGCGAGTAACATACTTAGATATTTCTTTCTTTAAATGTTCAGTCAACTCGTGCATTTGCAGACAAGGTTTTCCTTTCAAATGGGAAAATGAAATTCAATCGAAACGCCCGCTCTACGACGATTTTTCGTATGTTTTCAAAAATGATTTTCCTTAAATGAGAGCTCTTAAACTTCATCAGTGGAATTGTCATAATTTGTAGTAGCATTCATCCAATAATTTAGCAGCTCTCTACCTTCCTAAAACAAATGCGTTTCGAGGGGAAAAGTAAGTTCTAAATATAAAGAATTTTAAATGAAGAAAATTTTTTTTTTGTAAGTTTACAAGATTTTTTGAAATTCCTTTCACAAACTCTAATACTCATAGAAGCAATATTTTCAGTACAGTGTTAATAAATATAATACACGTAATAAAGAACTAAGTTTCCGGAATATAACAGGTTTCCCCTATCTGCGTCATATATTTTCCCTTTCCTGTACCACTGTAATAAACTACATTTTTGAAGAAATTCTACTCAATCAAAGCCTTTTAGTACATTAATTAAAATGTTTCTATGGAATATTCTCGTGGCTATTTAAAGTTATTTTAACACTCACGTAATATGTGCATAAAATGTTTAAAAGTATGCGAAAAATATTTTTTTTCCCCCGTTATTTCACTATAAGTTCAGAATTTGCTACATTATTATATTTTTTGGCTTAAAAATATTTCAGTAAATAGTTAAAGTACATATGATAAAATTTCGTAAAACTGTATGGAAATGATATAAACTTGCCTACTACTAGAGTTCATGAAAATGTCCATGCTTTGAAAATTATCACTAAAGCGAAACCCCACAAGGAGAAGACTGATTAGAAATACAAGCAATGGCATTCCACCTCACCAGTCCACGCTGAAGATTGTCGAGTGCAAAGCGATACGGATAGGGCCAAATCTAAGTATAAAAATCTCGTGCTTTAGTTCGTAACAAACTTAATGTAACATTTATACGTATTACAGAATGCGCTTTTCGCATATAAAAATATGTCTTATAACGCACTCACAGAAACTATCTTTTTTATTATTTGCACATTCTCAAACAAAATTTCACTGGAATCTCAGACGTGATAAATACGTGCAACCGTCACCTATGAACTGACATCAATACACAAATTAGGAGAGATATCAAGCAAGACAACACATCCAACTGATTAGCTACATTTAAGATGCTGTGGCTAGCATTGTTAACAAGTGAAATACATTACTTGCAACACATTGCGCGGATTTTCGGCAGATTCACAGATACACCACTGGCAAAAGCATTAAATAATTTTTTAATTGACAATTACAAAAGATAATTAAAAAATTTAAGCAAACACGGACATTCGCTGGCCTCTCATACCGTGGTGCAAGTAAAGCAGAATATACTTAGTTGGCTATAAAAATAAAACACACTGTTTCGCTCAGCTAAAGAAGAAAGATTACACCCGCTTGCATAACACAGAAATGACACATTTGTCTGTATGGTAGATATTTTGCTACTATAGGAAGGAGTTCTTACGTCATGTGACTATCGCCTGGTTCACCCTTCCTCTACCCCACCGGCTAAGTGCTTGCTGTATCGAACTGTACATCACTTACGAGTAGAGACCTGCCAAATTCGCGTTATTATTTGAGGACACGTTAAACTTTAAACATATGTACTTTTTCAATAAGTTTATCATTGGAATATACTTTATTTGACACGCCCTGTGTAACTCTACAACAGTAAATGAACACTTCACAATTGTTTAGACCTATCACGTGCAGTCCAGTCACAAAAGGAGTGACTTTACATCTATGCAGCAGCCAATGGGTACTCACGCCGGTTCGAGTATATACATCACAGTGAAGTTTAGCCTGATGCCGAATAATAACGCGAATTTTGCAGGTGCCTACTTACCAAAGTCTCCGAAGCGAGTACGCCGCGGTAATGGCCTCTCTTACCCAGCGCACGAGTCAGATTTGACTTTGCATTTATTTCTGCAGGGCAATACGATTCCTGACATGGGTTCCTATTCAAAACATTATCTTTTTTTAGTCTCATCTATATGCTCTAGCAGTGTGAGCTTGGAATTTCGAAACGTATTTTATTACGTTGTAACACATTTTAAAGTAACAATTTTAAACACTCAAAAAGATATTTTCGGGTCAGTACCACAGACAAACATGCTGAGAAAATCATAACATGTTTTAGTACTGCTGAGTTACTTCTTACTACGTACTGTTAATTCTAATTCAATAAATAAAAATTTGTAGTTCCACTTACAAAGCTGTGACCATCTCAATTACAATATAGTGGGAAAGTGTTATATGTATGCGTATATCACTACAATTTCGGTCATTATTCCAACTCATTTCAGTAAGAAGAAACCATGTTAAAGTGGGGAGGAACGAAAAAATTTGGCATATACAGCGCAATGCAGACTAAATGTTATCCTGCAGAGCGGCAAGAGACAACATGTTCTATTGTCAATTTTCTTGCACAGATACTGTATGATACTTATTCGAGCAATTTATTTAGAAAATTACACTCGAGTGACCGTACTACTGTCACACCTGTAAGACGATTTCGTACTAAAAAATAGTTCCCTTATTGAAAGTAAAGATACAATGTCACAAGAGAAGGATTATAGACACGTCAAATTTCAAGGTCAGCTGACTTGTATTTGTACGTTTTGTCATCTCAAAATTGAATGGGTATTCCGTAGATAAAATAAACACTACATTTGCCTTTAAACATTATACGTAAGTCTTAGACTTCTAGGTGTAGACCTATATTACATATCTCCACCGTAACTTACAACTGTGTTACGACATAATTCGCTGCCAAAATTGCTGCCGACATGAATGTGAATGTTCACGACTTACCAGTATTAACTGTAACTATTTTAAAATTTTTATTTGAATATGAAAACAGCAATGGGGGCGAATATCCGCCACTTCACGTCACGCTAACAGCTCTTCTACTCTGCGCAATGCGTATTTGCTAAACGTCATGCCCACATCCGTCCTTGCATTACGCATTCCGGAGTGAGATAATAATCCATTTAATGACCAATCATATTATACGCAGGCCAGTTCCGAAACGATAGCATGTTTCCTGTAACATGCCATAATGCAATATCAATTTGTTTGAATGCAATTTGCGTGAACAAACAAAGCTCTGAGTGTGTTAATGAGTTTCTGTTTATGGCGTAGCAATAACACGCGACGAAATATAAGCGGTAAATTACGAAGCTGCATTCGGACCATATATCTGCAATGCAATCCATTCAACACGAAAAAAATAACTCAATATCGTATTAAAAATTTTTAGAAGTGCACACTGTGTGTTTCGAATTTTCAAAATGCGTAATATTCCGTACGCATTTGTCGCCCACGCAAACTGAAAAGGCCAGGACGCTAGAGATCTGCGTCTTTGTCTTTTACACAAGTAGGTTCCAAATTTCATTTGAACCTCGGGGGTAAAGCAATCCCCTACCTTCTCTCTTTGTTTTATCTACCTATTTTTTTTAAGTTTATCATACTAAAATCAAAGCCACAATGTAACGTATATATTATTATAAGTAAAGGCATTTGTTGTAGGTCCATGTTTTCTTATTTTCACGTAGCCATACTGCATTACATATCGAACACGTATTTTATAAATCTTTAAAGTTAGACATTGTGTTTATATTTTAACAATTTTTTCATATATATGTAATAATTCCACGTGGAAATTTTGTGTATTATATAATGTATAAAGCAACAAATATATAAAACATGCTACAAAAACCCGCAAAAAATTAATTGCTTATGGGAAATATATTTTTTAAATATTTATTCACCCGGAAATTGTTGACTTCAAGCCCATTACTAACTTTTGAATCCGGCGATAGGTGGATCCGTGAAAGTAAAGGATATTCTAGAAGAAACAAATCCAGGGTGGATTTTTTTTCCTGTTTCGAAAATTTGTTTTACCAACGTAACAAAACGCGAAGCTACATGCACTTATCGTGGCTCCCCTAAGAGGATCACACGTATGTCGTGCTGTGAGAGGTAGGGCACATGCCACAACACATTCCAAGTCGTTTGTAACCATTATTGTGTGCATGGCCACTTGAGCTGATGCCTTCTTTATTTTTAAGCACGAATACTAAATTAGATTGCAAGCGAAGCTCATGACAAATGCACATATTTTTAGTTTGATGAATATTTTGGTTCTAATAAGTTGTAGTGGAATCTGTAGATGTGCAACAACATTCTCATCAACATCCTGTTCGTTATTTACGGTACACCGATCCTGCTTCTAACGAGTGTATTCCACAGCTAATGCCGGTCTTTGTGCGAGTATACAGGCGTAAATGCGCTTACGCAAAATAAAACAGACTTGAATTAAATTTCGGCTGAAAGTTTTAAGGTGAAGGTTCTTTGTGAAACTACGCTCAGTATTTTACCCTTCTACCCGTCCCATATACCTACCTGCAAAAAAAAAGAAGAAAGAAACAAAGTATAGCAGCTGGAAAGTAATAATAAGCTTTATGTGATTATAACTTAACTATTCGTTAACGTTTACACAAAAGAAGGGGTCGTGTAGTAATGAGAACAATATGGGCTATGGCTCTGCTCTTCGCCAGGAACGCATCCAGCGAGGCGGTGAAGCAGAAGCGGTGGAGGAAGCGACAATGCATTGTAATAACGAACCTTGTCGGCATCAGTGTCGAGTGACAGCAGCAAGGATAACAGGAGCGGGAATCAAACCCAAGCCCTCCCAAGTACATCTGCTTCGCTAGATGACAGCCACAACTTGAATAACGGACGCTAGGCAATAATATTTCGATAACCGCAAAAACACAAGTTTTGGAAAGGAGAATTATTTTCCTTCCTTTTTTAGTCAGTGACATTCTTTGGAAGTGTGGGTTTACAGACCTTCGTCGCTGTGCCTTGAGCATTTTTTTTACTAACATACCTCCAAAGACACACATAACGGCATTTAGTACCATATAAAAACGAATGGGATACTAACAGGAATTTTAAGATAAATTTTGGATAAATAGTGCCGTATAACAGCGTCCTTTTAACATTTAACTGTTGAAAATAATTATTTTTATACATTACCGTAAGAGCTGGCGTGAAGAACTTTATATTATCACTTTATCGCTCAATGAATGCCCTCAGCAACCATTATTTTCACATTTAGAGAAAGGATACAAAAATAGCACAGTTTTTTTTTATTAATACTCAGCTGACTGGGTTTTCCCTAAACACGCCCCGTCGCTAATGTTGCCTGGGTTTATTTCCTTGTGGGCGTCCCGGTAATCTGCCGATGTGTTTCTGGTTTTTGCTTAACAATTGAGGTCTCTTTGGCGAGTAAGCCACCATCCCATTAGCACTTCGGCATTACAGTAGCGACTTTGCACTCCTAGAGGACAACTATAGACGGCAGCTCTAGCCACGGCGATAAGAAATGTTCTCCCGTGCGCGGATGAAGATCCGATGTGTTCTTCGTTTTATCATGATACCACAGGGACGCTGAATCACCTGAACAAATATGATCGTAAAGGAATCACTTTTTTTTTTCCCCCAAATGAACAGAAAGTATTGCTATTTTGTCACGCACAGAAATCTCTTGTTTTGAACATGGTCAGCTATTGGCTGACAACCATCCAGTAATGAACATATAGCGAGCGTGTTCCGTGTATTGTGGGCGTATAGGACGTTGCCACATACTGGCAGAACTAGAGTTCGTGCAGTGGTGGATAATGGCGACCTTCTTTTCGACGGCTTTGAACGTCTGTTAATGTTAAATGCCCAGAAACTAAACAATTCTTTTAGATTCGTATAACCTGTAAGATATGTTTAACAACACACGTAATAACTTTTCCATTCTATTTCCGTTGGTTCATTCCCGAGCATGCAGTGCTGATAGAGGTTTCTGTGGGTTGACTACGTTATTTTTGTAGATAAACCCTCATGCTGGCGGACAATTTCTCTCATGCAACACATAACCAAGCAGCTAAGGATACCTTTGCGTTTGGTTTTACAACATATGCGATTTGTTACGTAATTACCGTAACCTAAATACTGCACACATGTGATTTAAATTTGTTAAACTCGACGTATACAAAAACATAAACCACGTGGTTGTGAAATGTTTAGTGGCGAGAACAAATTACAAAAATTGGCCATTACAAAAATTTGCAAACACGTTATACAAAGACGATTCGTGTAACGATACAAATAAGACAATTTTAAAAAGATATTACTGTATTTTTACAAAGTCTTGTAAATCTACACAAAGTTTCTTGGTAAAATTTACAAATTTTCTGCAGTGTAGCTAGCCTTTGTGTATTACGACCTCTCGATTGCACTCGTAAAACCACGAGGCAGATATTTGATAGGGACTATGATATTTGATGAAGATTTCCTTACATTGGAAATATAATTGCGTTGTATAGTAAAAATTTCGTTCCTGACTTTGGTGACGTATAGTTCGCTTTTAATTTAGGCCTACAATGGTGTGGTGATTTCTATTATATTATATTCTAGCGGGCGCTTAACGTTTTTTTATAGCAAAAGTACAATTTCTCGAAATGGCAGAATTTAAAGTTGCCAGATGGGAGCGATGTGTAAATAACATGGTGAAACGAGTTAAAAAAAAAAATATATATTGTTATAATAGTTGCTAGCAATTCGCCTTCACACACACCACCATATGTTTTTCCCGTTTCCAGTACTTGTAATTCGTATTTCGTAGCCATGAATAGAGTAAATGTTATCCGAAATTCATTCACAGATGAAAATTTTATTCGTTAATAATACTCTGAAAATTTTTAAGTTTTACGTTGGAAATTATCTAATTTTATTAAAATTAGATTATCTTGAATTTTTTTTTATTCAGAAACCTTTAAGTCATAAATATTGTAAAAAGAAAAAGCTTGATTCAGTAATATTTTACATAACAATCGTTTGGTTNAGAAACCTTTAAGTCATAAATATTGTAAAAAGAAAAAGCTTGATTCAGTAATATTTTACATAACAATCGTTTGGTTAGCAATTACGAAAAAAATTATTCTCTGTGTTTTTCATTTTATTGACTTTCCATTTTCTTTTCCTGTGATTGGCAAATGTTATATAGCACCTTCGTATCGTCAACTTGAGCACACATAGGTACTCTCGTTACAACACAGGATGGCAAACAAATGGAAGGTGGGATCTAGATTCCTGTGTAGAGGGGGGTTTTTCTACTGACAGCATCAATTATGGGCGTGCTCCTGTTTTACTTATTACAAAAAAGTGTCATATATTAAAAATATTATGTACACTTAAGGTGTAGTTTCAATCCTCCTTTTTCTATCAACACAAAATTATAGTAATACAATGTCGGTGATAATTGTTGAAATGAAGAACACAATAGTAAATTTTTTCATAACAAAATTTATATATTTTTTCTGTCTTGCCATTACAAATAAATATACAAAACATTTTCTTCTCGGTTTTAAAGACCTTTTTTTCGTTGTGAGTATTGAACTAGCTATAATCTCCTTTTGATCGGGTACCCGAGATCGCTTCATTTGAAATTATTCCTCACAGCAAAATTATTTTTAATTTTTTTATACATCATTACTTTCTTTTAATTAAGTTGAAACAAAATAAATGTTGTAGATGAACAGTTCCAATAAATGTTTGAACAACAGACGTCAGGTCAAAAGGCAGAAAGTTCGGAGCACTCCAGAGAACACGCAGTAGGCATAAATATTATAGAGATTACTTGTTGGTCGAACAGGCATCACAGACGTGACAGCGGTGCTGGCCGAAGAAGTGGAATCATGGTCCAAAACGACCTCGCCACGATTTGGTATGTGGCTCACAACCCAAGAAGGATGAAAAAGTTGGCCACGAGGTTAAGCCATCAGGCGAACCGCTATGCACGAAGAATAGCAGAAATGCTTAAAAAAGGATCGTAAACACAAAATACGATCACAACTTGAAAAAAGAAAATATCCGTAGACAAACTTACCCAAAACGGCAGATAAAACACTATTTCATCACAAGGATGACGAAAGATTCCACAAGAATAATAAATTGGGCAGACTACATGCCGTATGGTGATAATGCGAAGAAGAGGGAAGTAACCTGAGCGGAAACCTATATATACCAAGGTATGCTTCAGACTTCACGGTCTCGTGCGACTAATCGATACATAACTCGAAAGTCGAGAAAGACATGTAATAATTCACAAATGACTTTTCCATTTTGCTAACTGCAATTGAGAATTTACGCNCTCGAAAGTCGAGAAAGACATGTAATAATTCACAAATGACTTTTCCATTTTGCTAACTGCAATTGAGAATTTACGCAATATTATGCACTTAAATAATTAATAAATTTTAAGAAAATTATTTTATAAAAAAAAAGTGTAAAAGAAAATAACGTGTAAATATTTAAACATTATACAATTTATCAGATGATAAAGTTTGTTTAACAACCTCAAATTGAAATAAACGAAAATATCAACCATAACTAGAGAACGTTTACAAAAAAAGAAATTATTTGGGGAACTACTAATTAAATAAGAACACAATTAATGCAATTACGACGACAAGAGACAAGCTCCATCACAACTGGCACACTACAGGCAGTCTCTAATTACTTTTCGTCTATTTATTATGCTTTACTATCGNCTCGAAAGTCGAGAAAGACATGTAATAATTCACAAATGACTTTTCCATTTTGCTAACTGCAATTGAGAATTTACGCGATATTATGCACTTAAATAATTAATAAATTTTAAAAAAATTATTTTATAAAAAAAAGTGTAAAAGAAAATAACGTGTAAATATTTAAACATTATACAATTTATCAGATGATAAAGTTTGTTTAACAACCTCAAATTGAAATAAACGAAAATATCAACCATAACTAGAGAACGTTTACAAAAAAAGAAATTATTTGGGGAATTACTAATTAAATAAGAACACAATTAATGCAATTACGACTACAAGCTCCATCACAACTGGCACACTACAGGCAGTCTCTAATTACTTTTCGTCTATTTATTATGCTTTACTATCGNTACAAGCTCCATCACAACTGGCACACTACAGGCAGTCTCTAATTACTTTTCGTCTATTTATTATGCTTTACTATCGACTCATTGGAGGGTTGATTATCCTTCCTGCGCCAATTTATTAGTTTTCTTAATTGCATCTAATACTATTTGCAGGAATTAATTTTATTGGCCGTGACACAAATGCTATAGTTATTGACCGGAAAATGTTGCTTTTTAAAGGCCTGCGTGCTAGACTCCACAGTGGTATGCCTGTTAGAGCCTCACCTTCCTGTTGATTGGCTGCTGGCCCGCGGTGTTGCACCTCAGACTGCGAGGCCTGGGATGCGTTGCTTGTTTTGTTCAAGTCTGTTACTGGCTCAGAGATCACCTGGGCGTGTCCAAGAAACTCTGGTCTACTTGCAATCATAACTAGAGACCGGAAAAATTCGCGAGTTCAATGAACTGCAGTTTTATGTACAAATATGCCAACATAAACTGCACATTGGCTGCCTGATATCATAGTGGAAGGCGACGATTGGACCAGAGTTCTCCAGGAAGTGTCAAATACCACACGGGCCAATGGCTAAAGTTATATAAACGCATGTGTTTTGAATTCCAGCTTGTCCCAAAATGAATCCGCGAATTTTTCAGGTCTCTAATCATAACAGAAACATACATGTGTTTGAAGCCTAACATGTTATAAAATGAATCCACGAGATTTTCCAGTCGCTCGCTGTAATGGTCGGGGGGGCGACGAGGGTAGCGAGGCAACTGCACCGGGCCAGCGGTAATTAATATTTCGCTTGCGATGCATTGTGTCGGCACTGGGCGATAGCCGCGTGTTTAATTGGCCGCGACGGCCACGCGGAAAGGCTCGTCCACAAGGGCGAGGGTCGCGTGCCCGACCACGAGGGGCAGCTAGCAACACCGCCTGGGGACCCGGCAGCATGCAGCCGGCACGACCTGCCGCAGTTGACTACGAACCGGCTTCCGTTGTGCTTCCCCGCTCCGCTCCGTGACTAACTACTTTCCTGTTACGTCCGCGCCACTGTCGCGTATGCTGCTGTGGCGCCATTTGACGCCTCTCGCGTCGCCAACACACTGCACATTCCGCACAGATGTAGCGCATTCACGGTCCCTTCCAACTTTCTGAAGCACACCTGTGAAGAATCTCACCATGAATTACGTGTTTCGTTGTTTCCTAAATATTCAATGTATCACAAATGTTTTATACTTGTGTTAAAATAAAAGTGCTCTTTTTTTGTTAAATAAAACGTTTACTTATATTTTTTTATCTATAAATTACAATATTTAGTTTAAATCAATATAAATAAATAAGGGGGAGAATATTGGCATGTTGGCAATGCCTCGTAATAAATAGTTCATATGCAACATTTTATTACACTCAGTGCACACGAATGGCGTTGCGCTGTCCTTTGGTGTAATTTTCTAGACTTAGTTAAGCTTTGTTTGCATGAGGCGGAGGAATATCCTGAAAGTAGAACTTCAGCAGGGCTTCAGGAAAGTGTGAAGTTACCGTAAATGGCCTATGTAGGTCCCTTCGTCGTTACTAACTCTATTTCTGAAGCCCAGTTCAAGTTCTTCTTTCAAGTTGTTCCTCCTACTCGTGCAAACGAAGCTAGGCTTGTTTAAGTCTTGAATATTACACCAAATGGACAACGGTTTGCATTCATGCGCACTCTCTTTAATCATATTTTCCATGAGGTTTATTTCTTTCTAGGCATTACCAACATACGCATTATTGTTGTGCTTTATTTATATTAGTTGTTAATGAAACCTTATAAATTACAGGTAAATAATAAGTAAAAGTTCCATTTAACAATAAATTAGTTCTTTTTATGATAGCAGACGCATAAAACGCTTGTGACAATCGAGATGATAAGGAAAAAACCAAGACTTCTTTACAAAGTGTGATTTTTCAAAGGTTAGATTCAAAAAGTGTGAAGAAACCACCAAAGTTACTCACGGCAAACTAAGCACTATTGAAATACACCTTAAGTTTGCAAACAGTACGGCTTGCCTGGACTCGAAGCCAGGACCTCCAGAAGCACGGGTCACATCTGCTACATCAGCTGGCGCAGGTGCTGTTTTGTTAAGCACGCAAGCTGCGTACATGGCGTACGTCTTTGTACAGCGGGACGGAGACTGTGTCTGGCGTTTTGCAGTCTCGCATTTCTCGCTGCAACCCGACTGTAGGCTAAATATTTGTTACTCAGTTTTAATGACCTACGGGGCCGAGGGTATTCTCGAGTACTTGCACTGTTAGACTGCCGTTTGCGGCATCGGCTCTGTAACCGCCCGCGCAAAGTATTCCTTATTCCTTCTAGACGGTATCACGCCGGAAAACCACCAAGCAGAGAATGTATTAGAGTTAAAGTAACTTTTAAGAGCTTCATTTAAGTTCGCTCGAGTTAAAAATATCCATGTGCCGTCTAAACTAGAAAAATGTGGCAAAAAAAGTGAAAGTATAAGCATCATTGAAAAAATAAAATAGTCTAAAGCTGGCAGCTGAGGAGTTAAAACGTCAGGAATGTGGGTTGTGTTAAAGAGTTCTTGTTCTGGAATATGTCTAACACTTACGTCCCACTATGACCTGCAGATACTCGCACGAGTGTTTACACAGCGGCAGATAGATGCTCCCCCCCCCCCACACTTTCAGCAAAAAAAAAACCCTTCGCTAACACTCAATATAACTACAGCGTTCATTTAAATTTATTTCCAAGTATTTGAAGTGTCTTGCGTTTTTAAATTAAAATGCATGAACTGAATAGTTTATATTAAATGTGTTTAGTTCAATAAAAAGAGTAGACATGTTTATAAGAGGTTGTTATATAAAATTAACAGCTAAAGTGAAACAAAACGTTATAACTAAAATGTTTAAAAACTTCAAATGGAAGGAGAATTTTAAAGTGCAGCTTTATGTTTCGACACCGGAAGCTGACGAGATTTTCTTGCAGCTCTACTCTTTCTGTGTATCAAAGAAAAGCATTTCCTTAAGGCTCTTAATAATCTTGCCTTAATTCAAAGGGAAGGTTAAAGAAACCTAGTTTCGCTGTTATTGAATAGTGTCTTGTACATTTTTGCTATACGACAATATTAGTTTCTTTTATAACAAAAGGAAAAAAAATCATTGAGCTTGTTTTATTTATAGTTAATAAATGTTTCTGTACAGGCTTACGAAAAAAATGAAGAGTTAAGTGAAATAAAAATTTTCTATCGTTCATTATAGTACCGACAGAAACTTTCTAAATTCATCTTTTCGAAATAACACATTCCTTTGATCATCGACATAAAGCAGTATCTGAATTTATCACAAAGGATACTGCTAAAATATTGTAACCACATTGCAACTTTATCATTGCCAGTCATATATAGATTAATATTATATTTTGTTTGAGGCAAACTTACTTTGTAGTGATTCATATTTAACAATTTTTTTTTGCTGCAACAAAACGTGTGTTCACAGCAAAATAAGTGTTTCTAGAGTGCATCAAGGCGGCCATCTTGTCTCTGCTAGACTTATGGCAGCAGTGGACATGACGGAACTCCACATGGGGAGCACATTCGCTGGCGACTTGGCGGAATGTTTCGTCAATACCAGCGATCGTAACGCAGTGCGTTTCGAAAGTCTTTCTCAGCGCTGTACTAGCTTTGTGACTACAAGGTACAGTTATTTATTTGTAAGTCAAAGAACCTACAGTATTATGTTCTGTTATCACATATGTCAGCTGAAACAAATTGACGTGAAATAACATAAATAACTATAATTGAATTGGCGAAAAGGGGGTGATATTTTCCTTATAGAGTTCTTTCGATTATACAAAATTTCACTGCCTTTTACCGCAATTTCATAGGGAAAATGGGACTTTGTAATCAGCTGGATACGTGTAATTCCCGTGCCGACATGTTTCTGTAACCAACCGATAGCATCTGGTATGTATGAAATGCCAATAACAAACATTCCTAAAACAATATATTCTGCAATTATGCATCTCAAATTATGCAAATGTTCAATCTGTCTGCATACTTAACGCCACTCTGAAAAAAAGCAGTAATTCTGAAAATCACTAAACTCAATGTTTGTTATTAAGAAAGTTAACATGTAGGCCTACAAGATGCCGAGGAAATATTTCACATTGCGACTAACAGGATTAATAACGTGGAGAAATAAAATTAAAACCGAAGAAAATTTGATCAGATGACAACAAATGCCGTAATGCAATCGAGTTTGCTGCTAAAAACATTTGCAGCAACAAAATCAATCAGATACTCTTAAATAAAATTTAAAATTTTAAAAGTTCGCAAGCTTGACACGAAACGTAGGCTTAATTGTAGAAGGACTTCAGTAGATGAATACCGAAGTTTTAGCATCGGAGAAGTTTTGAAGACTGCTGGTAAGTACGGCAAAATTTTTATAGTCGATATTACCCGACTTGGTTATAAAGATCCTATCGAACTGGGAAAAGAAAATGTATTTTAACTACGTATTCAGTATTAACTCCTAATTCACGTAGTCACTAGTTAAAGAAACATAGTATTAGAAAATGATCGTGTAAAGCATGTCATAAACGTGGACCAGTGTGTTCCACTTCTTAGGAAACCATGCTATTGGTCACAGTAATTTAAAAAAAAATACAGTACTTTAGGTAGACAATTCTAAGGTCAGTTTAAAAAAAATACAGTACTTTAGGTATGCAATTCTAAGGTCAGTTTAAAAAAAATACAATACTTTAGGTAGGCAATTCTAAGGTCAGTTTAAAAAAAATACAGTACTTTAGGTAGGCAATTCTAAGGTCAGTTTNGTATTCAGTATTAACTCCTAATTCACGTAGTCACTAGTTAAAGAAACATAGTATTAGAAAATGATCGTGTAAAGCACTTAGACTTTAGGTAGGCAATTCTAAGGTCAGTTTAAAAAAAATACAGTACTTTAGGTAGGCAATTCTAAGGTCAGTTTAAAAAAAATACAGTACTTTAGGTAGGCAATTATAAGGTCAGTTTAAAAAATACAGTACTTTAGGTAGGCAATTCTAAGGTCAGTTTAAAAAAAATACAGTACTTTAGGTAGGCAATTCTAAGGTCAGTTTAAAAAAAAATACAGCTAATTAAATACATACTTGAGATTTGAACAGATCGCAACCAAACTCCAGGAGACTAAACGCCTACAAGATAATAAAACCAGAATTACCTACAATTTTGTGCCGGTAAGTTCCGAAAATAACTGCGAGTGGAGCAACCCCTACGCAGTAATTACGACCATTTCTCTCTCAAAATCCATTTAGGTTTGCAACTCTTCAAACAGCTAGTAACAACAGAAACTGTGAAATACGTACTTAGCATCCCAGGAGATGTTATTTTAGTGCTGACTGTACACTGCTTATAATGACAGTAATGACCAAAGTACAACTAATAGTAAACTGAGATAGTATTCTCATTCGACTAAGACAAGCGGCACTAAGGACTCGCATTTGGGAGGATCGAGGTTCGACTTCCAGCCCAGCCATTTTGTTTGTCTGTCTGCCGACGGTTTCCCACAATCATTCCAGGTTAATGCTAGGATGCTTCCTTACTGCAGGTCATGTCCAATGCCTTTCTACTCCGTCTATAATGATAGCGTTGTCGACCAGACGAACATACATAACTATCTACCTACGTAACTACATATCTACCTCTGACATTTGTCTTCAGTTTTAAACTTTACGTTTGATTATCAGCAAGTAGTTTATTATTCAGCGTAAAAAAATCGCACTGGAAAAGTTAGACTATTAACTTTAAGACTTCGAAAATACGAAATTTAAAGTCGAACCAATTTGCTATTTTGCGGGAAATCAGCCAGAGGTCAGGTGGAAGTCTACTTTCATTTGAGTATATTGAACCAAGATCATCGCAATACTGCCTTATAAAAAGTAAGAAACATGATAAACGTATTTTACTTGAAAAATAAGACATCTGAGACGATAGTTACGAACAAATAGAATAATTGAAAAAAAAATTTTATGTGATACGTAAATTTTAAACCGGTTGTTTCGATATTATACCTACAACCTGCAAGGGCTTGTAAAGTAAATTAAAAAAAAAAGACATAAGTTTTAATAAACATCGGTCCGGAAACCAATCGTTTCCGAGATATGACGTAGGCACAGGTGCAACCATTGCATTATTACAACATCGTTCATGCCCTATGTTCGAGGCAGCAGCCCTCACAGTGGACGTCAACAGCGACGTGCACTCGTAGCAGTTGTTATGTCCCCAAGCACATTTAGAGAAGGTCGACATCCATCTCATGTAAGGACGTGCTAACGGCAACGCACAGGATGCACGTAGCCTCCACTCACAGGTGACAACCAGGCGACCAAGTATACACGACGTCCCATCAGAACTACGTGCGTCGAGCCGTGACAACTGCTACTGCAAGTGCACGTCGAGGTATGAACGACGCTGTAATAATGCAATGGTTGCACGTGCACATACGCCATATCTCGTATGCATACAATCATTGCATAATCGAATTTCAATCGCCTTCATATTAAATGTGCAGTGTGTATAAACANTGTTCGAGGCAGCAGCCCTCACAGTGGACGTCAACAGCGACGTGCACTCGTAGCAGTTGTTATGTCCCCAAGCACATTTAGAGAAGGTCGACATCCATCTCATGTAAGGACGTGCTAACGGCAACGCACAGGATGCACGTAGCCTCCCCTCACATGTGACAACCAGGCGACCGAGTATACACGACGTCCCATCAGAACTACGTGCGTCGAGCCGTGACAACTGCTACTGCGAGTGCACGTCGAGGTATGAACGACGCTGTAATAATGCAATGGTTGCACGTGCACATACGCCATATCTCGTATGCATACAATCATTGCATAATCGAATTTCAATCGCCTTCATATTAAATGTGCAGTGTGTATTAACCACTCGGTTAAAGGAATGGAGTCAAAGTGGCGTGCAGAATTATAAAGGCCTTCACTGTAGGTCGGGACGCGTATCANAGAGTACACCAGTGCACAGATACGGAGTAGTGAGGCCGCTCCATCTGGTTGGCTGCGCGGAACTCTGGGAACTCGCCTTGTGTCTAGTTCGCTACTGCGCTGACAGAAAGGTTTCTTCCAGTCAACAAATAATGCTCTGTACCCTTTTGAAGCTACTGTGTAGGTAGATGATTGCATGTTACTATTCAAGGCTTCGAAACCAAACATTTAAAACTCAACGACTTTCAATGCCCACAAGAACCTTGAATTCATTACTCCCGTGGGTTTAAAAAGCCAAAAGACCTTTATAGCGGTTGTTTTCAACTTCTTCACGTCGACATTAAAATGTTGGATCCCAAATCACTGAAAACAGAGAATTCCAACAACTCCGCCCAGTGATCGGGCCTAGGTCTAATCTGTCATCTCAAATCTTAGTGGGCAGAAATTTGTTTTGCTAATTCATTTTCATTCATATGAAAACCACGCAAAACGAGTGCATACCGAAATCTACTATATAAAAATAAGTCGGGTTTTCCTTCCTGACGCTATAACTCCAGAACACACGAACCGATTTCCACGGTTTTGCATTCGTTGGAAAGGTCTCGGGCTCCGTGAGGTTTATAGCAAAGAAAATTCAGGAAAAATTT
>NQII01000588.1:713454-731424 GCA_002778355.1 Clitarchus hookeri | reverse complement strand
GTGTTCACGAGTTGGGAAACCATCCGCTTTGTTTGTGTTAACGTCAGACCAAAAAACAAAAAATGTGGTTTACCAAAGAGCACTTCAATGAAACGTATTTACTTTGGATTCACTTTCATTTACTTAGAGAAGTTCAATTCATTACTGTTGTGAAATGAAATAAAATTTTTCCTTTTCAAATATAAAAAAAAATGTTTCTTCATGTTTTAATCACCAAACAAAATGTTGCATAAAACGAAGCCATCTGGTGGCGAAACGGAGTTCGCCGGGTTTGCTAGTGGGTAAATAAATACTTGTCTCTGTATGATTGTACGAATACATTTTTGAGGCAGTTCACTACGTTGTTTAACTGTGAAGTATGAACACAATTCCAGTAATTCCAGATAACCTACAATAAGGAAACGAGTTCTGTTGGTCTCTGTATTTCCAGTCACCGCCTTAGTATTGTTCCGCAACATTCCACAAACTACACCATCCATACTGGACAACGTTTGTTACTGGTTGGCTGTCAGCCAACAGAGAGCTGAGTTCACAGTTTATAATAACATTTTGTTTTTATGCTTATCGTGATTTACATCACATCGTGTTTATTCACGCAGCCATAAAAAATTTAGTTTTTTGTTCACGAATTTTTTTTATGATGAGTCGATGTGGCCATGTAAAATCATGGTTAAAACTAAGANTTTTTATGATGAGTCGATGTGGCCATGTAAAATCATGGTTAAAACTAAGAAAATAAACAAACTATATTGTTGCGGATTTTGTCTTCTAGTGTTGAGATACTTGCAGATTTGTCTTCTAGTGTTGATATACTTGCAGATTTGTCTTCTAGTGTTGAGATACTTGCAGATTTGTCTTCTAGTGTTGATATACTTGCAGATTTGTCTTCTAGTGTTGAGATACTTTCATATTTGCTTCTCTCAGACTGCACTCAGGCATAGTGATCAAAACGTTAAATTGGGAATATTTCATTTATGCAGTGTAGTTTTTATTGTTCGCCGGTTTCAGTGTTACATTCCATTGGCGATTACTTCCATCTTTTTTGAAACCCTGCTTAAGTTAAACTTTCCGGATATTCCTCTGCATCATGCAAAGAAAGCTTAACTAAGTTCAGGGAATTACACCAAAGGCACACCGCACTGCATTCGTGCGCTCTCAATTCAACTATTTCTTACGAGGCATTACCNCCAGGGAATTACACCAAAGGCACACCGCACTGCATTCGTGCGCTCTCAATTCAACTATTTCTTACGAGGCATTACCCAACACACCTATTTCCTCTCTAGTTTTATTCGTAATAATTCCGAACGGAATAACATAATTTATCGTTAAAATATAAGTAAATTTTTAATTTAATCAAAAGTAAGATTATTTAAGTTTGAGAGAAGTATAGAACGTTGGCGATACAAAATAAACAACCAAACACGTCATACATGGCGTGATTTTTCAAAAGGGTAGATTCAGAAAGTGTGATGAAAGCGGGAATAGGCTACAGCAAACATGTGTTATATTGGCACGTGTTTCCGAAGCCACTCGGGAATGAAACTGGCGGTGGATGGCGTCCAGCGAACACAGATGAGAGCAGACGGCACGACAGTTGACGTACGCAGTTCTCCCCGGCCCGGACCGTGGTCAGATCGCAGTGTGGCGTGACCTCCAGCTGCTGAATACACGAGCACGCCACTGGCTGCTCAGCCATTGGTGCTCGCTGCTCCGGACCCGCCTACCACACTGCGCGACTACCAATCAGGCTCTCCTAACTCGAACAAGGATACCCTCGCGCGCATTCGAGGAGCGTTTACGTCGTAAATGCAAGCAAAGTGGGGCAAAATGGACTCGCTCGAGACTAGCGTAACGTGCTGTTTACGTTCGACCTGAAATATGTAATATTGAATAAAAATTCGAACCACTCATCTCGCAAAGATTAAACACTCAACACTTCAACAATACCAAAACCACGCCAGGAAAAAATAAATAAATAGCGCGCTGAATTCACTGCGGCCATGGTTCTAACAGCTCACTTTCAGACAAAGCATTTGTCGACTTTGGACTACTTCAATGTGTCGTCACTTGACGATTGTACCGTTGCGATGAGGTGACCATGATACCATCAAACTGTGTGTATTCTATATATACCATCCCTCTTCGTTAAAGCATTTACCTAAATAATATTTGTATATTTTCATGGAACCTATTGTTAATGTGATTCTTGTAACAAAACACTGACAATATGCCAACGTTAGTTTTAATCTCAATTGAACCCACTTTTTATACAATAGTGGCCCGAAGTGCATTTGAGGTTTATTTGAATCATAATTAGCGGTTATTTCTTGGGAACTACCAGGATCTCAGNTAGTGGCCCGAAGTGCATTTGAGGTTTATTTGAATCATAATTAGCGGTTATTTCTTGGGAACTACCAGGATCTCAGTAATTCAATATTTCAGCAAAAAAAAAATGTTCTTAATCATGGTACATTTTCCGCTCTGGGTGCTCGCTAAGGCGTTAAGCCAGTGTGTCCAAAAACGCGCACTAATAACTGTTCGNTCCGCTCTGGGTGCTCGCTAAGGCGTTAAGCCAGTGTGTCCAAAAACGCGCACTAATAACTGTTCGAAAACAAACTACCAGCATGGCAAAGATTTCTTTGCGTCAAGTCGGGGGTGAAGTGGGCAGTAACGGACGAAGATTCTTAGAGCAGTGCAGCTAGAATGGTGTTGAAACACCCACCCATACCCTGCAACTGCAATATACGTTGAGAGTAAAACTTCGGAATGTAGTCGAAACGTAACGAACACGGGGCAAACATAGACCGAAAGTCGCGTTTAAGCTGAAGTTTCCAATCCGGTTTGANGAGTCGAAACGTAACGAACACGGGGCAAACATAGACCGAAAGTCGCGTTTAAGCTGAAGTTTCCAATCCGGTTTGACATGTAAGCAATAGCGAAGATGAAGTGAACCATGACTGAAAGCTAAGTAGTGACATCTTTCAGCAAGTGCGTAAACTGGAGAACAGAAGCTACTCGAATAATAAACGTCCTATAGTTGATCTGTTGTTTTTGTTCCGGAGTTCTTTTTAAAGCCGGCATTCTCCATATCTACTCTTGCCAAATAAAAAAATAATATGTCCCTTCCTATATTTCTATGCCATCCGATTATGATTTCAATATTTGTTTCTCCAACATCACGCTTAAAAATTAAATGCTGTAGCGCCATTTCGGTCCAAATATTTCGCATTTCCTTTATTGTATAAACTATTGCATTTGCTTAAATCGAATGTGAAAACTCCGTACGTACAAACAAGCAACAAATACACTACTAAAATGGCGGCATTTGTTTGCTCTTCCCCTCAGTGTCGGCAGTGTTTAGAGGAATCATTCAATCCGGATTCTACAATCCAATCGATCTTGGCGAATGGACTGGACTGGACTATCTTACTCCAGTATCACTCCAGTCTAGTCCGCATGCGTTACAGTAAAGTCTCATTCGGGATTTTTCAGTCCACACCGAGTTCAAGCCGGATTGAGCACACCGAGTTCAAGCCGGATTAAGATGTTACTCGTATGGAGCTCAAGCACTTACGCATACACCAAGTAACTGTTGCGCGACAGTTTCTCTTAGCACTACATATAACCGTGTAATAAATTGCAGTGTGGTAATTCTGTGTAACGTAACCATGGCACCTATGCTGTCTGTCGAGGTACCCCCCCCCCCNCAAGGAAGGTGCAGCAGTCGCTTCACGTGACTTATGAGTTCTGCGCCTCTGAGGTAGGCTGCAGTCCTCTAGTAAGAATGTCTAAAAGTCTTCATCTTTTCCCAACAACGCCGTGCGACGTCAGATCCAAACAAAGACAATGATGATTATCATTTAATATGTTCTACTTGCATGTAATGCCTTCGTGGAATAATCATTGTCTTCCTATAACGTCCAAGAAGAATAATCACTAGATGCTCGTTATTATTCTCTCCCTTATGGCATCGATATTGACTTTTCACTAGACTTCATCAATTCCTTTTGTATGATTTTTGGTTTCCAAGGCACAGCTTAACCATCAGGGACAAATATACAAATTTATGCATTGCACTGAAGATATGTTATTGTTCGGGGCTATACTTGTGTCCTTATAACGTTCTGTCATAAATCACGACTAATAAAAACGAGTTTGCCGTTGATGTTATGGACATAATATGATTGTGAGACCATGCGACGTAGTTTCAGCGATCATATATATTCCTTTTTTGGGCGCGTTTATCTACCAAGATCTTGACAAATCCACTTTAAATGTGTGTGTGTGTGTATATATATATATATATATGTGTGAGAGAGAGAGTTAGTGTCAGTGTATGTGAGTGTGTAAGTTTAAAATGTTAACGTAGGCAACAGGCAAAAGTTAGCGAAATTGGTAACTGGAATTCTGTTAGGGAAAATGTATTCTAACATTGAAGAAGAAGCGGTTCTAACACTGTGCTTGCTATGCACACACAAACACAGTGGCGACGTGTGGCGCTCCCAGCGGCCGGGGAGAGCANGGTTCTAACACTGTGCTTGCTATGCACACACAAACACAGTGGCGACGTGTGGCGCTCCCAGCGGCCGGGGAGAGCAAAAAGCGCCTGCCGGCACTGACGCACGTGTTCTGATTGGCCCGCTGTGATATCGCCGGTTCACGGCAAGGCCACTGTCGTGATTCCTCTCGCACACGCAACTGCAACGCAGTACACAACTACTCAAGACATGAGGAGACTTTGATGTGGGCGTACCCCGTTCCCTGATAGGCTGCGCCAGGCTCTCGACACATGCCTTACGTATGGTTGGCTACTGCGTGCTGCGGAAGGCTTCCTATTGGTTGGGATGCCAGCTGGAGCAGGTGAACGGCGTTCCAACATGTTGCCGCCCAGTGACGCCATTCTACTGGCGTGAGCGGCTGGGGTGTGATCTGGGCTGCTCTTAACATAGAGGGTGAAGCTAGGGGAGTATAGAGCAGCCCCGGAATGCAAGTGCGGGGGATACTGGAGACCCCTGAGAAAACCAGCTGACCAGCGGCATCGTCCGGCACGATCCCCACTTGCGAATATCAGGGAGCGACCCCGCCGGGAATCGAAGCCGGTTCGCCTAGGCGGGAGGCGAGCGGTCTAACCACTACACCACTGCGGCCCCTCAATGATGTTTAAGAGACCACCTCACTGTGACAGTGTCGAAATGGTGTGACGGTGTTTTTGATGTGGGCTTACCCATTCTCTGATTGGCTGCGGGAGGCTCTGGGAACAGGCCTTGCGTCTGATTGGCTACCGCGTGCTGCGGGATATTCCCTATTCGCTGGGCTGCATACTAGGCGCTGATTGGAGGACGGAGGTCCCATATGTTGCGTGCGTGTCGGGATTGAGCGGGATAAGCTGCTGTTGAGTACTGTGCGAGCTCGACCACTCGGCCGTTGTAGGGGCGGCCATGTTGAGAGAGAGCGTTGGCAGGCAGTGGAGGTGGGGCGCAGCAAGCATACACGCTCAGTGCTGGTGGGCTNCTAATTAATTCCAGCGATAAAACAAGAGCGCAGAGCCGGGTATAGTGGGGCGCCTGGAACCAGGGACACCTGCGACTGTGATTAATGAACCAGGAGGAGAAATATGAGGGCGGCCAACTTGGTGGACATCGATCCACTGTCGGTGCACCCCACGCAGGCAGCGATGTCGCCGCACCCCCTCCTCCCCCTTCTGTCGCGTGTCGTACAGTGTTGCAGTGCACGCCGTTGCTTGCTCTGTGCTGTACCTGCACGTGGGTGTCTTAACGCCCTTCCACACAATCTTATTATTCTTCAAATTACCTACAATTTTTATTAAATTCCATTCATTGAATGCTATATGACGTGGTATAAACGTCATAATCGTAGGCATTTTTCTTTCCATTTCTCGAATTTCTCGTTTTCCTTCAAGATTTTCGTTTCGAACATGTTCCATATTTTCTTGAATCCATAATGGAAGTAATCTCATAATAATAGAGTTGTATGTGCACATTTGAAGTTTTAACAAAACCATGACTTATATTTGTTAAAAATAAATGTACAATAACATTTTAAAAAAATATTGGTGTTAAACTATTTATTTTCGTGTCGTGTGTGAGTAGTAAATACTTCTAAAAATTTACATTTGGTTTTTTTTTAAACTGGTTTCATAAAAACGTTTTTGATACATTTCCATGTTTAGTCTTGAAAGCTTATTGAATGCAATTCATTGAAAGGAAAATGAAGTGATTTTTTTAGTTCAATAAATTGAATTCAAGTAATTGAATTGAATAAATATTTATTCGTGTGAAATGGCCTTACGTGTACCCGTCAATAGGACGCAGGAATATTCTCGAATACATTTCAAGCCATGCTGGACTTCAAGCCATGCTAGACTTCAAGCATGTTTACACATGAGATGTCCCTTTCTGCCGTGGTACTCTGCTCACACCCGGTCTCTGTGATACTGCTCATTTTGTAATTATTGTAATGTATATTGTATAGGTTGGGTTATGCTTCGGATAGCTCGAACAGTCAGTTAATAGATAGCAGTCCATATTGCCCGTACAACACGGCCGAGTATGTTTGTTTGTAAGAACTCAACTGAGAAATTGTGTTCAATGTATTAAACAAAACACTAAAAGCCTGTCATTCCTTTGCAATTTTATATGTTCATTCCCCATTAATTAATATATCGTGAGCTTACAAAGAAAAAGGCAGTAAGCCAAAAATACGAAAAACGAGTTAGTAATATCAGTAAGTCCAGAAGTGTGTTCTCTTTCCACATGGAAATTGCACGAAGTCCGAAAACATCACTCGTTATTAAAAACGAAACGTTGCAAAATACTAAATCCGATATAGATGCAATGTTGTCAGGGCTAAAGCATCAAACGCACTTGATGTATTCTGTCTGTACGCCTTATCATATCCCTAAACAATCTGTACATTCAGAATGCATTACGTCCATTGCTGATCACGAATGTCGTGTATAGAGATCGATTAAGCAGCAATCCGTGTTCGATATACAAGGCGGGTTTATACATCTGGCTGGCGAACAAACACGAGTAATGTTACAGCATGTAAGTGATTCACTGATACGAGGTACTCACTACCTCGTCATGAAGTACATGTCATGACTTGAGGTCAAATTATAGTAAGCAAGCCTAGTAAACAGTAGTGTTGTGAAGAGAGTAGAATATTTTATACTGCCAGAGATTAATGGCACCGCTACGAAGCTACATAAAACAATGAAGCAGAACTTATATCATAACCTATAGCAGAGAGTGTGTGTTATAAGTATATTATTTTAGTGTTAACAGAATGCAATTTATTGCAACAATTGTTTTGCAGTATGCAGCACGCAAAGAGGTCTCCCAGCATCTAGAAGTTCACCGATTACCAGAGAACAAGACACTGTTTTAAGGAATCTGCATAATTGTCTCGAAAGGGATTTTACTGATGTAGTTTTTGATTACTAACACAACTCGGACGTTGAGTTAACTAAATCACGATAATCTCCATTTGTTTATGTTTCAGATGACACAACACCAAAGAGGCATACGCGTGTAAATAGAACTGAAGGTGTAGGGAAACGCCTGTGGAATTTGTACACGAAACGGAAGTATATGGAGATAAAGAAACCGTAGAAAAAATATAAGATTGGTTTGCCTTATAAAAAAAATCTCAACCTGCTGCTTAAGTTCTTAATGGTATTAACGTTATGTGTATTTAAGTGTGCTGAAAAAAATTGCGGACAAAGACGAAAGGGGATATGTGCGAGCTGCCGGAAGCTGGACGATTATTGGAGGCAAAAGAACTTCATTTACTGTTGTTTTACCAACAGTACTCCAGAGAAGAGGTTGTATCGTTAGGACAGTGGTACACGTCGTTAAGATGACAAAGAGTATTTTTTTTTTAGCAAGAAGGATAAATACTCAGAATTCGCTACAGGAATTTTTGCTTAAAACCCTCTGCAAAACCAACAAGGCGATATTCGAATATAGATCAATCAGTATTCGTGGAAAGGAGCGACCTCTTATATGTCCAAAAGAGCTGTCAAATCATACACAGACAACTTGCCAATAAGTACCGCAAAGAAGAATGAGCTACAAAGTCTCTGCAGAGCTGTTGATGAGTTGCAAGTTTCTGTAGAGCTGTTGATGAGCTGCAAGTTTCTATAGAGATGCTGATGAGCTGCAAAGTCTCTGTTGAGCTGCTGATGAGCTGCAAGTCTCTGTAGAGCTGCTGATGAGCTGTAAGTCTCTGTAGAGCTGATGATGAGCTGCAAGTCTCTGTAGAGCTGCTGATGAGCTGCAAGTCTCTGTAGAGCTGCTGATGAGCTGCAAGTCTCTGTAGAGCTGCTGATGAGCTGCAAGACTCTGTAGAGCTGCTGATGAGCTGCAAGTCTCTGTAGAGCTGCTGATGAGCTGCAAAGTCTCTGTAGAGCTGCTGATGAGCTGCAAGTCTCTGTAGAGCTGCTGATGAGCTGCATGGTTGGTAAAATAATCTGCCAACATCTGACTGCAACTGACGAACATCAAGAACGTGCTGTTCAGGGTAGTGGAAGTTATGATTCTGCTGATGACTGCCAAGAAGAATGACTCTGTATACCATCTTGAGGTGTAACTATCAAGTGACATACTTGACACAGTGGTGGTTATCAGTAATATAACATTTGTTTTGTACAAATAACTGGTAGTACAATAGATAGACGTTTTTGAAAGTGTGGTGAATAGCTTTCTTAAATAAAAACATTATACGTGATTTCAAAGCAAATACACATTTTTTACAGTCATNAAAGTGTGGTGAATAGCTTTCTTAAATAAAAACATTATACGTGATTTCAAAGCAAATACACATTTTTTACAGTCATTCAAGCAACGAAAGCCATATATAAGTCCATTGCCCTTTTTTTTATAACTTGTATTACTTTTATTAAAAACAAAATGGCTAACCAATGTTTTTATTATACTAATCAATCAATCGCACGCTCTAATATAGCTTACTAAGATGGACGAATTTCTTTCGNTACCAATGTTTTTATTATACTAATCAATCAATCGCACGCTCTAATATAGCTTACTAAGATGGACGAATTTCTTTCGTTTTACTCTTAAACGTACAGTTACTGAGATATTTAAAGTTTTAAAATGTTACGCTTGGATTAATTATTTCTCTAAGGTGCAGGTAGAATCACTATTTAAGCATTATATTCATGAAAGTTACGCCACACATCTGCATTACTCCCTTGTATGTTGCTGTTGATTCTTTCTCAGTCTTAGCGTGACCAGCTGACGCCTGCTATCTTGGCATTTCAAGATCGTCAATTAGATTTCCCCAGCTCATTAGACGAAATGCCAGGTTAAAACAGAGTGCAGCCTTATACACATTGACCTTTGAATGTCAGGATAATAAGTGCCAGCGCGTCAAGATCGTCTTGGAAGTGTGAAAGGAGCAGCCGTTGCACCGAAACACGAGTATTCGTGTAAATGAGGCAGGTTCGTGTGGGAGAAGTTGCGCGAGAGTGTGTGTGCTGGGTGAAGCATAGCGGACGTGTGCAGTATGTTAAGGCGGGAGTGTCAATTCCATCTTCCATTTTTATTATAAATCATTGTCATGAAAATGTATGACCAGGCAAAAAATAATTAAATATAGACATGACATAGAGGACTACTTAACGAATTTTTTGAAATTCCTACGGTGTTAATTGTACCTGTAGTTTCCCATGTGGGATTGGCAAAATTAAATAATTAGGTAATATTTTATTGCTTTTTATACATGTGAAACTAATAACGTAAGAAAAATAAGTTGAATTTCTAAATAATTGTTAAGGTGTTTCCAATGCCTTGCCCAGCTTCGCTTTTAAGTACTTACTTCGAAAACTAAATCATTAGGGGGGGGGTGACGTAAATCCAATATGGCAAGGATATTTCCCCTTCAGGAGGCGTGTGTGGTGCAAGCCGAGCTGGTTCCAGCCCGCTGGCGACAGGAAGTCAGCTTGCCCGGAAACATGGCGTGGCTTGGGCAACGGCGAGCGGCAGATCTGCGCTCAAGGACACTGCGCCATAATTAATACGCAGCGCTCCTTAATAATCCGCGCCTGAATCTGCTCCACTGACTCCATAGCNAAGGACACTGCGCCATAATTAATACGCAGCGCTCCTTAATAATCCGCGCCTGAATCTGCTCCACTGACTCCATAGCCGCACGCGATGTACCCCGAGTTGCATAACTGGAGAGTCGCAGGCGCAGCGCTCCCTTACCTCTGAAGGTGGGCTTCAATTTGCACACGAATATGCGGTAGGGGATACCTAAAAGTTGAATAATGACAATAAATCATAATTTTACATTTGTCATGATTTGTACCCAACTGGTTAGTATCATATAAATAATTACAGGCAAATATATATTCATGTTCCTTAGTCACAGAGCACATAACTATTTCAAAACCACTTTATTTACTGTTTCAGATGTTGCAAACAAAAAAAACTACATTATGCGTGCTGTACTTAAGTCGACGTAACACTATTTTCGTTGTCACAGCCAATGAGCTGTAGGCTATATGTTCGGCTACAGTCATTCGAACCAATTACGACTTAGATCAGACACGCATGTAAGATCATTGGTCACCTACACGTGCGAGACTGAATGGGTTAAGAAAACAGATGTGTGACAGCCGAAATCCACCCACGCAAGCCAGCATACTGGAGTAAATGGACTGCAAATTATTGCTCAGCCATCCGGCAATCAGCGCCTGATAATGCTACTCGCCAGCCGGCGGACCATCCAACATGGAACCTTTCGCAGCATGCAGACACGAGGTCCGTTCGCACGCCTCCGGCAGCCAGTTACAAGACGGACCTGACCACATCACTGGAATCACCACGCCGTTCTTCTTTGCGCAATTATCTGCTCAGTGTCCTGGTTTGTGCGTAGTCGGATGCAAAAACTTCAACTTGACTGCTTTTGAAGGCATTTAAAAATCATTTACTATCCATCGGAAACTGCAGTGTTATGGGAATGCCTTATCAAGTGTCACGTTGACATTCACTGAGATCGTAATTAGGTCACTAACTCAAGACTCCTCGATGTAACTCTAAGAGACCTTCGTACACTCTGGAACTGCAACCCTGACCACAGGCGAGGCATTTTACCTAAAAAAAAAACTGTAAATTTTACCACTTACGATGAATTTCGCTCTAAAATATTTAAAGTGTCCGATTAATTCACTTGAAACATTCCTAATGTCAGGAATTAAATATATTTTTTATTTTAACGGAGATTTTGTTTAACTGTGACCCAGTTACTTAAAGTCTGCGAACTCTATTTGTTCGCAAATAAGGAACCGGTTATTAATTTTGGTCCACGGTTGGCTGAGCACTCTGAAAAGATTTTTTTTTTTTTTCAGTTTATGTTAATTGTACGCGTTTATTCTTCTCACGTTGGGAAGTTCTATGCAAACTAGTTTACAAAATAAAATGTTCACCACTATGTAACACTGGAGTTGAAAATGTAACAGATTTTTTCAGTTTTGTATGTAAACGAGTGGGACAATTGCAATTTTTATAAAATAAACATATTGATTTCTTAATATTTGGTTTGTATATTGTTATAACTTACTTCAAAACCCTTTTTAACCTTGTTTCCGAAGGAAAGGAAGGTTTATAAGATCAATTTCCGGTCTGCATGTGTGTGTGTGTGTGTATGTGTGTGTGGCTACGTGTGTGTCCCCCCTTTAATATTTGAACACGAGAACCGAATTTCACCAAACTCAGTACCAATATATATGACTAAGTAAGAACATCTGTCTTTTATAGTTTTAGACCACGCTAGGCACTTATTTTCAAAAAGGGGGTCATTTTAAAATTTAGAGCTATACGTTATATCTCGGAAACCATTCAACCAATTTTGAACAAATTTTGTATTCTGACAGCGCAAGTTGCCTTGTCAGCAAAAATAAGCAGAGCTCTAGCCCCCCTCCTACTCTTATACCTACGTAAACATTGGTATATATATATTTTTTAATCTGTTCAGGTTTCTTTATTGTTATTCATGAGCAGCAGGAATTTAAATGCACATTTAATATTTATTCAAGCAAATTATTAAAATCATATTTAAATATTATATTCTTAACACATAATAAATGATATTAAACAATTTGGTAAATTCGAATTAATTGTCCTCAATCCATGGCACTTGAATCCATAAGTCTAAGTCTTCGACGACATTGGATGTTTGTTGCTCGATGTTGTGTGTCTGCTCACTTTTGTGTTCTTTCGGGATATCAACATCGTTCTCTTCGAGCCATTCAACATCTTGGTATTCATCAGTTTGTATTATGCACATCAATTCATTAGCATGACGAGCAGCCACTCTTATAGGTCTCACTCTCGTTTCGGTGTGCGTGTTAATTTTTTTATGGATCTCCTTGATGTGACGATTTAATGACTTGACAGAGGCATGATAAAGACCAAACCTTTTGCATTTTCGACTTGATAGTTTCGATTTTACTGTTGGACAAAAATAATCGTAGGGCATCTGTAGAAACTCTTTGGGCGAAGAATTTAAGTGTAGAGCTAAACCGAGTAGAAGAATGAGAAATTGCCCTCCATCATCTATAATCAAGTCATCAACTGTCTGTTTTACTTTTAATGGTGGTAGGAGAAATCTATTGGTTAGTAATCTAGACAAACCACTTCTTGGACGACAACAATCTTTCCTGTGATAGGCTATCTATATTAAAATGTTTTACGTATGTAAGTTTCTTATTTTCTGAATGGTGCATATAAAAAAAAATTACCTTAGTGTGCTATATCTACGAAACTTAGTAACTTATTTAAATTTAACTTAGTATATTTGATCTATGATAATAATCGAATGTTCTAATATATAAACTTTTTGCCCTCTATTTATGAAGATCGCCAAATGATCAATAGAGGTTTTATGGTGTATCTCGAGGACCAATCAACCGATATGCATACAGAGATACTCCTTTGCCAGATTTTTGTGCAAAGTAGTGTCAGGTGAATAAAATGAACATTTGCTTTATTTGCAGAATAATTAGTGAAACCCCCACAAAATAATGCATACCTTCATAAGGGTAAGTATAGTAACATCATTTAAATAGGGTCAGACAATAATTAAAAAAATTGTGGCCATATTTTTTTATATGTTTGGCATATGTATTCAACAATTAGCCATTTCAGTCAATCTTTTAATGCTGATACTATTGATAACAAACTACGTGTTCAAAGTATCTTTTTAAGCAATTTTGTAAGATAGCCCCATTTAATAAAATAAGGTTTTTATGCTATATCTTGGAGACCAATCAACTGATATCCCTCAAATTTTTCACCAAAGTAGCGGTATGGTAAGCCATGTAAACGAGTGTGTTTTTGTGGCTCAGACAATTATTTTCAAAATTATGGCAGAGTAAATATTTTATGTTATTGAACCCAACCATTCTAAACGTTAGACTGATTACATCCGAAGTTATTGCTCCAAATCCTACCTCCGTGATGCAGTTGATGGCCAGCTAGCTTAATTTTACGAGTATTTATGAATTCGAATTCCGTGTACGTCACCCGTGTATTTTAATTGTCTTTGTACTGATTCACGTGTTTCTGGTTTCATCTCTAATGATATTGCTGTCAATGAGACGTGAATGCCTACCTACTATTTAAGCTTTCAATAATTTTACTAAAATTTATTTGCACCCAAGCAGAGGAAACTAGGCACATTGTTTGGCAGTATTTTCTTGCTTTATACTGTAGTGGTAATTTAACAAAATATGTCCGCATGTTGTTTAAAGGATGCTATGAACCTGTATTTAGCAACTATTGGACTGAAAGTAAATTTATTTACATGTGTCAAAAGAATTTAAACATTTATTTTAATGATATCTATCTTCACATTGTTGTTTAAACTGTAATTTTTTTATACTTAAATAATTGTGTTTACAAAAACTCAATGCTTATCATAATTGCCAAAAATTATTACATCACATTTTAAATTTCACATTAATAATTGAGCTTCTTTTAACTATCTGCCAGCATAATTTTAGGTTTCAACAGACAAGTCAGTGTTCATAGTTATGGTCCAGAGTAATTTGAAAAGTTGATTCTAAAACAAATAAGTCAAAAGTGTACAGCTGTTTCACTGGGTCCAGTGACTAGAATTACAGTGACACAACGGTAATGTAAATGAATATCAGTTCACACTGAAACAGCTTATATGGTATACAAATAACAAGTTATTTTAGAATCATATTAACATAATATTTTATTGATACATTCTAAATTAAATAAATAAGGAAAATGAAACTAACGGACATATTGAACCGTGTACACATCTTCATCGGCTAATTATAAATGGAAAAAAATTTCATAGTATTTTGACCTCAAGCAAATTTTACACTATGCACAAACGTAAGAAAGTTGTTAATAATTCAAATTTCCTTGAATATTTACTGAAACTATAACGCATACTTCACCTGGGAATCAAACACAAACAACATTGTATTTTGTACATTAACCACTTTTAATTATTAAAATAACAATAATTTTCAACTAATGTTTAAGACCGAAAAATAAGATGTCATATGTTCACATTAATTAAACTTTTTTGGTTGGTTTCATATAATGTAACCGGGCGAGGTAGCGCAATTGTTAACATTCGGACTCTGCATTCGGGAGGACCTGGGTTTGATTCCCAGTTCAGCCTATAAAATAAAGGATGTTTCATGGTTTCCCCGAGATCACTATATGCAAACGCTGGGATAGATTCGTACTACAGGTCGTACTATGTAGCCGTTCCTACATCTCTGAGCAACTTACTCCGTCTGTATTGACCTCGCTGTCGGCGCGGTAATATTTGTTCTTCCAAAAAGGTTTTTTCCTATAATACGTTAAAATGTGGCGATAACGAGAGTGTGTGCATTTTTCAGTGCAGTATACAGTGAGGTATAGACCACAGAACACTCAAGTATAGAATGAGGTGTAGGCCATAGAACACTTAAATATATAGTAAGATCTAGGCCGCAGAACACTTAAGTATATAGTGATGGAACGGCCGCTTATTCCGCGAACTCCACATGCCAGCAGGGGCCACGGTGGTGTAGGGGTCAGACTACTCACTTCCCACCTATGTGAACCGGACCCGATTCCCGGTGGGGTCACTCCCGGATTTTCGCATGCGGGAATCTTTCTTGCTGGACGATGCCGCTTGTTGGCAGGTTTTCTCGGAGGTTTCCAGCTTCCTCCACCCGCGCATTCCGGCGCTGCTCCATACTCACATAGTTTAATCCTCATCGACTCTCAACACCTCGACGTTAAGAGCCGCCGAATTATCTCCACCACCACCACACATGCCAGCAAAATGGCGTCACTGAACAGTAACACTCCGGAACGCCGTTCGCCAATCAGCGCCTGGTAACTTACTTGCCAGCCGACGACCAGCCAATAGGGAACTTCTCGCAGCACGCGATAGCCAATCAGACGCAAGACCCGTTCCCGGAACGTTGCAGAGCCAATCAGCGAATGGGGATGCCCGCACTAAAGAACCGACACTCTAATTCGTGTCTGTGTGTTTAATGTAGCTACACTGTGTGGCTTCGCTGAGCAGGGGAACGCGCAGTTGAAAGTGGAACAGCCTTATAACATGTATTCATGACCATAAGAGGCCAGGTGAAAGTCAGAGTGGCTCGGAGACCTCGGGACAACCGCACAACGTACATCACCCACACTGCGCACCGAGGAAAAGGCTTTGTTGATTGAGCGAAGAGATTCGGGTGGCTCTTAACATCGAAGTCCTGAGAGCAGACGAGGGTTAAGTGACGTATGAAGTACCGCCGGAATGCAAGGGAGGGGAAGATCGGAGATCCCCGAGAAAACCCACCGACCAGTGGCATCAGGCACGATTCCCGCATGCCAAAATCCGGGGGTGACCCCGTTGGGAATCGAAACCTGTTCACCGAGGTGGGAGGCGGCTGGTCTGACCACTACACCAGCGCGGCCCAAAGGTTTTGTTGAATCAAAGTTTCTTTGGCGCTACCAAATATATTGTTTTTTATTGTGCAATAAAATATTTGGTTGTTGAAATTAATTAATTTTGCTTTTCCTATTATGTGGCCTCAAAAATAAAATTTTATTTATGAAACCATATATATGTTAGACTCAACGTAAATTAAACACTTAGTGTTAGCAAAAAAAATTAATGCTCATTGTGATTCGAACTTAGAGCGTTTGCACCTGGACGCTACGTCATAACAATATCAGCTGAATTGTTTATACCGATGATACTGGAATGTTTTTGTACAAATACATTTCAAATATTGGTTAACTTGCATAACAAATTTGAAGTTTTACATCTTTACTTCTTACTTTTCTTTTCAGCTTTTTTTATTGCCATATTTATACAACTATAAAGGATCAATAAATGCGCAAACAAACACCGATACTATTCTAATCGTCACAAAAATACAAACAAACTCTTGAGGCCTATTTTCAAACCAAGGCAATAAAATAAGCAGCCAAACAAATATATACAGTTGATTCAACCAAATATTTTGTTTGCAGTCTGGTTTCTTTGATATTTGTTTATTCAAGCGAATTATTTGTTAGATGAACAAAATTAAATTTTTTGCTTTTCAAGTTTTGTTTACTCAACAAAATGTTTTGTTGGGGCAGCTAAATATTATCTGACCCTATACAAACAAATGTTTTGTTTTCTGAAACAAACCTATCTCTCAGTGCACGATTAAGCAGTTTGCTGTGCACCGGTGTTGTTCCCTGCGCTGGTGTACAATCGTCATTTGGACGCAAGTCCTATTTAAACTGTCTCGTGCTACTTGAACTCGTCTAAGCAAAGGTGTTTTGCACACAAGAAAGGAAGCGATAAGGGCGACAATGGCACGCGCACCAAGTGCACAATCGCCGCTGCGCGCAAGACTTCAAACTGGCCTGTAGGCACACAGGGATAGAGGAATAAAATTTAAACTGCCGAAAACGCCATACATTTAAAACTACTGGAAAAGTATCTAAATTACTTATTATTACAGAGGGACGTCCTCACGACATTTCCTCACATCCTACGTATGTTTAGATGCTTGTTAGCTCGTGCCGAATACAAGGCTTCCTGTCGCTTCTTGAAACGCTGCGTTCAAACAGAATAACTTTTAATGCTGTGGAAACAGTTGTGGTGTTGTTTCTAAAGTGTATTTCATTGCATCACATATTACACTTGTTTGTGCCTTAATGAATAAAGATTCGACTAAGCGCCGACAAAAAAATAATACGTGTTCATACGTGCGCTTTTTCGATTGCGAGCAAACGTTACGTTGCCATTATCCACGCTACGTGCTGCCCAAAGAGCGCAACAGGTTGTACCGGAAGCTGGCCGACAGATGGAGGCAGGAATCTCCGTCTCTACTTCCTCCAGTGAGACTTCTCCCAACAAGCAGACACACTTCCTCCTCCTCCACGCCGTCAGCTGGTAAGGAAAGGCAATATAAACTGGTCTGCAGAAACCATCTGCAAATGTTTCTCTTCCGTGAGCTACATTTTGGGGTCACAAATAGTTTGTTTCTTTTGTAAACTTCCCCATTTATATCTCCAATAAAATTGCTAACAGACCAAGATAGTCATCAAAGTACAAAAATAGGCATAATAACAACGTATATAATTAAATACTAAAACACTTAAAAAAAACTATTTTAAGGCTTTCAGATAACAGAAAACTGGAAAACTCAGTAATAAAAATTATTTAACTTTGGCTACAGCATATTAAGAAAGGTCAAGGCCACCCACACGTCAGAGCAGAGACCCTTTCTGCTTCTCTGCCAGAAGCCAACCCTTACGTTCCTTCCGCGTCGCTCTCTCCAACTTCTTTCCAACATTCATGAAGTGTAGAAGGTGCCCCTAGGTGACGTCACATATCCATGCTCCCAGCAGTTCTTGAAGACAGCAGGGAGGAGGGGGGTAG
>NQII01000588.1:670496-707148 GCA_002778355.1 Clitarchus hookeri | reverse complement strand
GGGGGGGGGGGGGGGGGGAGATCGCGAGAAAACTCGCCGTCCGGTACGATTCCCACATGCGAAATTCGGGAGCGTCCCCGTCAGGAATCGAATCCGGTTAGCCTAGAAGTCTGACCACCACAACACCGTGGCCCTTCAGCAACGAATGATACTCCACACACGTGAAGGACTGCCCTTAGTTGGACACCTTCTTCTGTCGTGTACAAAGTAGATCAGTAATCCCACTCACAGTGAAAAACCCGAGACACACGGCACTGTGACTGGAAAAGGTTAATTTGTACACGTTGTTTTGTAAACATGAACAATGGGCAGAGAGCATATACTGAGTACGGCTTTCAGAAATGCTCGATGTACAGCGATTGTGTTCAACGAGCAAGTGAAATATTAAAAATGATACAGCAGTGGTAACTGGAAACACACCACTGAGGTAAACAGTAGTTATTCTGAGGTATACCGTAGTTATTATTAGGTATACAGTAGTTATTCTGAGGCATATAGTAGTTATTCTGAGGTATAAAGTAGTTATTATGATGTAAATAACAGCCATTCTGAGGTATATGGTAGTTATTTTGATGTATACAGTAGTTATTATTAGGTATACAGTAGTTATTCTGAGGTATAAAGTAGTTATTATGATGTAAATAACAGTCATCCTGAGGTATATGGTAGCTATTATGAGGTATACAGTAGTTATTCTGAGGTATAAAGTCGTTATTCTGAGGTATACAATAGTTATTCTGAGGTATACAGTAGCTATTATGAGGTATGCAGTAGTTATAATGAGCTATACAGTAGTTATTATGACGTATACTGTAGTTATTATGACGTATTCAATAGTTATTCTGAGGTATATTGGTTACTCTGATTTATACAGTAGTTATTCTGAGGTATACTCTGAATTCCGCGTAAAACTCTCAGAGTTACTACAGTGTGCAAAATGTGGTAGAAAAGATAACACCATACGAGTTACAATAAACATATGAAAATTAATTTCTGGAAAGATTTTACTTCGAAATATTACAAATTACTTGAGATGGAGAAAACTAGACAGTGGTTTCTTAACCAAAATTTTTAAATCTGTAACACTTCAGTGGGTAATATTATCTTTTGTTGAGGGACAATTTGATTGTACACAACTTTCAAATTATAACTAATATAAAATTTAAAAATTATGGAAATCAAGTGTTATTTTTTAATTGGCGAAGGTATATTTTCGGTAGTTTGCCTGTCATCCTCACAAGCCGGGCACAGTTTTATTTCCTTAATGAAAATGCATGATACTATGTTACATACCAAATTCTCATATGCGTCAGATTCAATCCCAGAAATCGCTGTGTGATTTAAGAATTTCTTATTTCATAAGATGTAGTTTCTAATTGTGCTGAAATAAAGTCGTTTCAAAATCTTACTGATCACTCTGAGTCTTATTTGATTCCCAGTTAATTTTCTTATTTTGCATAAGGAATCACATCACAAAGTTTTCATATGGTGTTCATAATAACATACAGGTGTACTCTATTTCTCGCTGAACTAAGAACGTAACAATTGAAATTAAATATAGACTTAGACTTAGCTATGTTGTAATCGGTGAGGATACAGATAATGAGCCCCTCTCCAAAAGTCTGTTTCTTTTTCATGTTTAAAATGTCTAGAATAACTTTCGTACGACTGTACCTTCAACCTTTTTATCTCTATAAGGGAACATAATATAAATTTAAAAAAAAAAGTGATTTGAGCCCTCAGCCTAAAACATTGTATTAATGATTCGTGAAGAAATTCACAAAATCAAAAAAAAATTTTCAACAGAGCTGTTGTATTATCTTTCTAGTAGTCGTTCATGTATGCGTCAAAACATAATATCGCAACTTAGGAGAGCGTGGAACATAAATAAACAACACAAATAAATTGATGAACGTCTACAGGTTCTTGGAAGCGAATTTAGAAAAACTACGATAATATTTTCGCTAACTCTATGAGCAAATATTTTGCCAACGTGGTGTATTGCTCTCGAGCTATTTATTATGGTTTAAATTTGCTCGTTTTAGTGCGACGTAAGATACCGCGCTAAGAAACTGTATATTTGCTGAGATAATAACCAGAAACTCTTATTGAGAACTGCATTCTCTTGCTTTTCCTGCATTGCCCTACAGAAACCAGTGAACTTCAAGTGACGTACTGAAGACAACGGAGCACTCGCTGGATAATGACGTGGGGAAGGACGCTGCAATAAGGGCGATAGTCCATTCCTGGATACGCCCATCTTTCCTGAAGCCCTGCTCTAATTCCACTTACAGGATATTCCTCTGCCTTATGCAAACAAAGCTTTGCTAAGATACGGTTACTTCTACTACGGGTTGCGAAGATCAATGTTAAAAGTTAGTCAACCAAACATTTTCGCCACTAGGTAAGCGCTAGTGCTGTGTACCAGATTACCTCTATTTTCTACATTTAAAAACACGGTAATTGTAATAATCATTAATCAAATATAAAATAACTTTTAATTAAGTAAAATTCGATTTCTTTTATTATCCATGTAGCTTATAATTGTAATTAAAGTTACATTTGGGAACAATGCACACCTAACGGCGGAAGTTTTACCTATGCCCAACTCTCCCATAGGAAAAAACGTTTTGTTCCAAACCTGACTAGAACTAACCTTAACTCAGTCGAGGAAATACATCAAAGGAACACCACACCAAAGGAACAACACACCATATTCGTGTACACTCAGTGTATTGATATTTTGCACGAGAACTATTTCTTACTAGGAATTACCAACACTCTTATTATTCTTTGGTTCATTCCTATTGATTATAAAAAGAATACCATAATTTATAGATGTTATATAAGTAAAAGTCAAATTTCATCCAAATTAAGATACTTTAATTTTCACAGAAGTATAAGATGTTTTAGTGAGGTGAGGTTTATGAGCGAACACGACACATCATACATGAGGTGATATTAGACAAGTTATATTGAGAATATGCCAGGGTACAGGAAGGGGACTGTTGTAAGAACAGGGTGTGGGTGAGACGGCACAGCATTACAGCGAGCAGAGTCAGTGGTGTGTAGAGAGGATAGTGAGGATAGACGTGGAGAGAGGATAGTGCGTGACTGTGCCGCAGTCACGGCCAGGCTGACCCCTCGACCCCGGCTGTAGCCCATCCATCACCAGCAGTGGCCTTGCCACGGAACAGCATCCAGCTCGCCGCCACTGACAACCTGCCCGCTCTCAACCACACCACGTAGTCCCTCATGCTGGGGTCCTCGTCTTCATACATTCTCCATGTTTTAAAAAAAAAAAAATTCCAAAAGTACCCTAGTAGAGGGGTTTGGGGGCTCCGCGAACAAGGGCTAGGTGCTGTGGATTCGTGAATTAGTCCGCCATCTTGTATAAAATCACCGTTGCCATTTTGCATTTCACCATCTTGGATGGCCATAACCTTCTAGAGTCTGCCATTTTTTAAGACCGCCATCTTGTGTTTCTATCAACCATTTTGGTTTATGCTGTCTACCATCTTGTCCACCATATTGTTTTCAGCATCCGCCATATTGTCTGCCATTTTGTTTCCACTTGTTATTTCCTTACATCTGCTGTTGCTAGGGGTTGCGCAAGTCGTTCGACCACCATATTTGTTTATAGAGATGAGAGCAAGAGTGCACTGGTGTATATTTCTGGAGTTGGCCGCTAGGGTAGTACACATACGAGTAATCGAATGCCATATTAGTTCTGGAGTTGGCCTCCAGGAGCACTGCTATTTTTATTTAATTTCCAGAACTTAAAAATTCCTAAGGAGAGGGGTGGTTTCGATCCAGCCTCCCTTGGTATGAAAAATTGGACCTATGCCTCAGACCACTCAGCTACCGAGGCAGGTAGGAACCTATGGTTTTAAATAAAGTAAGATATATATGTCGTCAAAATATGTGCATTTTTTAAACTTTAATAAGCAGAGGTACATTTCGTTACATCTGCTGTGTGCAGCATATTGTCTGAGACAGTCATTTGTTTTTCGACTGCTGTAGTCCGCCATCTTTGTTGGACTCAGAATATTTCTTCCCCGCATTGGTCGGCAGACACACATGACCATCCCTATATATTTATATATACATTTTTTTTATGGTTTACCAATATCATCTAACAATTTATAAAATTTATTTAAGTAGTAACCTTTAATGTATGTTTGTTTTGGAAATAATGCACAGTCGTTTATTAAATATTTTGAAAATAATATTTAAGTAGCAACCATATATAGTTTTTGTTTCTTGCATGGGCATGTTATACGAAAAACATTTAGTATACCTTAATTTGATGGGAGAGTATGTTCCTTAGAAATAAAACAAGACAACAAATTTTTTTATTTATAATTCAAGCAAGCAAATAACTCAACCTTTGGAAAACACATGAAAAATAAGAGCAAATGACAGTGTATGGAGTTATTATGTGATGAGCAAAGTATAAAAAAACTAATTGATCAACCATCATAATGAGAATCTCGTATTAGTAAAAATGGAAAAGGAAAATATACCATTTCATATAAGCCCATCTATGCAGGCTTTATTGTCCTCGGCTTCTCTAAAATATTAATATATGAATTTCACGATCAAATCATAAAGTATAAATTTGAAAACGACAATTTACATCTTGTTTATATAGATACGGATTCATTAATTTATGAAATAGTAAATTTTACTTCTATGAAGACTTGTCCAATGACAAATTGTTTTTGAATGAATTTGACACCGGCTTCTACCCTGTTGACCATCCCTGCTACACATTTGCAAACAAAAAGGTTGTTGGAAAATTTAAGCGTGAGTGTAATGGACTAGTTATGTCAGAATTTATGGGGCTACTGGCCAAAATATATAGTTATCTATGCGGTGACAAAACAATGAAGAGTGCCAAAGGCATTCAAAATGTGTCTTAAAAAATATATATACTTTGAAGATTATAATAAATTATTATTGCAACAAAAAGTAAATAATATCAGATCATATCAGTATTAATAATACATTGAATGCAGCAATAAGTTAGCTCTGACATGGCAGAATGGTAAGAGGATTATTACGGATGATGGAATTCATACAGTACCATATGTTTATAAGAAATGAAATTAATACAAACGATTTTATCAGAATTGAAAAATAAATTTTAACATGGTAGGAAAAAAGGTGTTCCATGAAATATATATAAATATACATAAATTGATATAGCTACTGACTGCACACTAGAGCACATGCAAGAGAATTTCTATCTTGTCAGGTGTGTTACTTTTAGTTTTATGATGGTATTTTTTGTTACAGATACATTTGATGATGAGACATTGCTGCTTTCATAGTCATTATTAATGCTGAATGTATTCTAGAGCTGCTTGGGTATAGTTAAAAGCAATTAGCTAGCTGGAGGTGACTGGTAAGTTCTAAATGGTTTGCCTTTCTCTGGGTGTTGGGTGAATGAGGCCAGGATGCAAGGGCAGTTCCTAACCTTGGAGGTGTTCAATCAGAAGCGATTTCACTTCCCCACTTATACGAGCTACAAATCTCTCACTTTGCTTTTGTTATAAATAAAACCCTTTTCCTTGGGAGCATAGGCTGAATATTAAATCTGAAGCGATTTCACTCCCCTTCCTCCTCTAATCATTTAATCATTGATTATGGGGAATGTCGTGGCTTTTCTTACCTAATATGAAGATGAAGCTGTTGTTTATGGTAGTACGTTACTGCAATTAACATAGCTGAATTTGATACAGCCATCATGTTTTTCCTCCACAATTTTTAGTGCTTAGGATTTGGCGCCTATGTTGGCCTCCAACCCAGGGTTTACAGCCATTTCTCGAGAGGTTCAACGCTTGTCCTCGCAGGAATTGTGAAAGTAAATATGGCCGTTGTATTAGCTACAAGACAAACTCAAAACATGTTCTGATCTTACCATTCTTTCTTTTTTCTCCTCTTTGGATGTCATAATTTTCCTGCCATTTTTTGTCCACTTTGATTTTTTCTAGTAGGGTTGCTTTCCTTGTTCTGCTTCGCAACCCGCCTATGCAGAATATACTTAGAGCACTGGGTAAACAAATTTTTTGTTTTCAAAAGTGTGTATACTTAAAAAGTAATTTAATACCTCATTATCTCCATAGTGCTTGTGAGTGCCCTGCATAGCGCAATTCCAAGCCGGGGACCTGTGCACATGGTTGGATATTAAATAGCTATGTGAGCGGTAAAGTGGGATGGGAAAGCTCAACGACGATGGCAGACGTCCCTTCCGGAGACTGGTGTGTGTGTGTGTGTGTGTGTGTGTGTGTGAGGCGCTGAAGAACAGCTCCAACATGATGGCATATGTCACCTTCCAATGACTGGTGAGCAGCGTTGAAGAATAATTACTTTTTATGATTTATGACATATATCTGTTCCTAAAAAACCAAAATTAATGTTAAAAAAATTTGTTTCGATTTATTTCTAAACAAACATACTTTCCCCCATCCAAACTAATCCATACGAAATGTTTTTCATGTAACATGCCTATGCCAGATACACTAAATACATTAAGTTGCCAATTAAATATTTTTTATTATTATTTAATAAATACCTACATGGTATTCCGAAAACACAAACCTACATTAAATGATACTACTTAACTAAATTTTATAAATGACTACATGGTATTGGTAAACCATTTATGAAAAAAAAAAAAAGTTAGGGTTGCTAATGTGTGTCTGCCGACAAATGTGGAAAAAAATATTCTCAACAAAGATGGTGGACTACAGCAGTCGAAAAACAAATAACTGTCGCAAAAAAATATGGCTGCCGACAGCAGATGCAACAAAATGTACCTATGCTTATTAAAGTTTAAAAACATGTTTATATTATGAAGACTTTATTTAACCTCATTTAAAACAGTAAGTTCCTACCGGCTCAGTAGCTGAGTGGTCTAAGGCGTAGGTCCCATTTTCCATAATACTGGGGGAAGGGCGGAGATCAAAACCACTCACCTCCACAGGATATTTTAAGTTCTTGAAATTAAAAATAGCAGTGCTCCTAGTGGCCAACTCCAGAAACATACACCACATACTACCATCTCCATAAACCAATGCGGTGGTTAAGGAACTGGCATTACCCTGGCAACCGCCGATATATACTAATAACAAGTAGAAACAATATGGCGGACAAGATGGTGGACAAAATAAAATAGCTAATTAAAAAACCAGAAGGTGTACTTTAAAACAATATAGCGGACTCAAAATGGTTACGCTCAAGGACATCCAAAATTACTAATTCCAATATGGTGGATTCCAAGATGGCAGCAGTGACTACATCTAAGATGACCGACGAATCCACGAATCCACTGCCCCAAGCCCTTGTCCCCAGAACCCAACTACTTAACTACCTCTATACTAGGTATTGACCTTACAAAGCAGTACTCATATAACTTCTTAACTACGAACTCTGATTTACGTCACAATAGTGATTTTGCAACATTTTGGCGGAATTAATACTGTGACATAATTATGAGTTCACAGTTACCTTGTCTGGCTTGTACTGCAATGTAAGGTCAATAGTTAAGTATAGGAGTACTTTCAGTATGTTCTTTTTCAAATAAACATAAACAAGCTGGAAAAACCCTAGAATTCAATATGGCGGGGAATGGTTTTCCTCAAGAAATTTACAGTCGGAAACTTAAGCAGTGTGTAGTACGATTTGGCAGAGAACAGTAACCTAACAAAAGTTAAGTTGATACCTGCCAATGCTGAAGTTTGGAAGTAGGTATTGAATCTGCTCTGTGGCGTGAGGCGCCAGCACTTGATGCTAGCCCTCAGTGATAGGGCGTAGGAATACGTCGACCCTGTTGTCTCTAGGTCCAATTTACTAATAAATTACACTTTATTTGCGAGTTCACATAATCGAGTTTTATTGTTGCTTGAACAGGTTAACTGGTACATGAACTCACGAGACCACTCCCCTCCCCTTTTTCTATGTAGCCTACGTATGGTTTGACGCCGCGATTGGCGTCGTGGAGGGGGGTGGGGGCAGGATTCTTCACACCTGGTGTAGAACTACTTATCTGACACTGCGGCGCTGTCTTCCCTCGGCTGGCGACTTGGAACTGCTCCGGCGCTTGGTGGGGCGTCCCGACGCCTGCTCTCGGAACTCCTCCTCCCGGGTCCACTCAGCACTCTTCGTTTGGCGACGGCCGGCTGCCGTTTTCTCGGACTCTTCCCGCCGTACGTCCCGTTTGACGGCCTCCGACTGAGGTCCACGTCTTGATGCATTTGGCGAACTCGTTTTCTCTCGGCTCCCGGTCCACCCTTCTCGTTTGACGAAGTCTGACTGACTTTTCTCGGATTCTTCCCGCCGTACGTCCCGTTTGACGGCCTCCGACTGAGGTCCACGTCTTGATGCATTTGGCGAACTTGTTTTCTCTCGGCTCCCGGTCCACCCTTCTCGTTTGACGAAGTCTGACTGACTTTTCTCGGATTCTTCCCGCCGTACGTCCCGTTTGACGGCCTCCGACTGAGGTCCACGTCTTGATGCATTTGGCGAACTCGTTTTCTCTCGGCTCCCGGTCCACCCTTCTCGTTTGACGAAGTCTGACTGACTTTTCTCGGATTCTTCCCGCCGCACGTCCTGCTTGACGGCCTTCGACTAAGGTCGACGTCGTGATGCATTCTCGATCCTCGACTGACTCCGACTGACTGACTCGTTGACGTCTCTCAACTGACTGCTCGCGTCTGACTGCCTGATGTCGTCCGGTTCCGAACCGGACTTCTCGCTCTAGGTCCTCCAACTGACTGCCTGACTGCTCGATCCTCTACTGACTGATCCGTTCCTACCTCCTTCTCGTGGTTTTGTAGGCTCCATCGCCATTTTCAAATTGCACTGTCCCTGCACATGGCCAGGGTGCTTTCCGCATCTCCCTTGATTCGTAAAACACGTGGCCGCTGTTCCTGTGGTCCGCAGTCGTCCTTGCGTCGCCCCGTGATTCTGGCCTGGAAGTTTATTGTTCCGTTCTGCACGTGCGGGAACTCTTGGGTGGCCTCTTTGGTTCGGCGCACTTATGCCTCTGGATATTGTGTCGTTATTCTCCCCAGCACGCCCGCTAAAAGCTCTCAATGTTTATGGCAGAAAGTAGCCCGGGACAGACTCAGCCGCTGGTGTGGGCTCAGCGTCCCTTGGCAGCTGCAGGATGCAGCTGCATCCGCCTTCCTCCGCACGTGGTCGTTCCGCCGGGCCGTACTGGCGCCATTCTTCTCAGCACGTCCGCAAAACCCTTAATTCTTATTGCGGTCGTCCGCCTGCGAGCTTCGCCAGAGCATGTGTTCTGACGAATAAAATATAGGCACGCAGAATGCGTCAAAGTAAACAATGAAAACTCATCTTTGAAGACTGTTATTTGAAATTAAGATAGGAACAGGCGTTTATTAAGCTGAATTAATATTTTCGCAATTGTTTTCAGCAGCAAGCAAATACAAATAAATTGCTGTTGTGAATACAAAATGATTTTGAGGTAACTACTCACTGTCTATTCTTGTTGCTTACCTCTTAAGTATTCAATTATGTAAACCCCTGTACTGTTGTTATATACAGACAGTCGTTACCACTTACTTATCCCTACCAGGCGACATGGCGTTCTATAACTCAATCGTGAAGCCAAAAATTTCTCAACTTGCGGGTTACCTGACTAAAGAGATTAAAGGGAAACCGTACAAACATTAACGATGTTGACCCATTATGTGTTAACTACCACAAATACTAGAAAAAAAATTACTTCAAATTACAGTAAACTGTGTCATAGTCCACAGTAATTCTATTTATTTTTTTTAGCACTGTTAAACGTGTATTTATAACTTTATTATTATTTCTGACAACACTTTCCTCCGCCCTTCACTGGCTACGTCCTTGTAACTTGAGTTGTCACCTGACGGTTTTTTGAATGTCTTGTGTTGGTTTATGTAAAGAGACACGAGACAAGATGTCGCTATGAACAACAATGACAAGGAAACACGCTCCAAAAGTAAAAAATTAAAAAAAATTTAAAAAAAGAAGAGTATGCTATATTTTGTGCCATTGATACTGTATAAAGTAACAACGATACAGACCAAATACTGGGTCAGGGGTTTACTTCTATCTCACCACTCACTATTGCCAAACTTAAGGGACATCACACAGAGAGCCATGACGAGATGCCTTACCGAATGTTACGTAGACAGCTGCGAGTAAATGTTGTTTCAGCTGTTGTTATCGCAGATGCTCGCGGTAAGAATCTTAAACCAAGCTGATGTTTCAAAATAGTGCTCCAGGGCACTCTTCGCAGTGTCTGACCCTGTTACTCACCTATTACTCACCTGTTACTCACCTGTTACTGACCTGTTACTCAGTATACGGTGCGGACTACAAACTGAACTAATTCAACAGACAAGACAAACGACTCTTTAATGAATACGTTTGTATATATTCAGTTTTCAAGCTGGGAGGTAGCCAGGAATGTACTTCGGTTGGGGGACGGCGGATTAAAATGTTAAATTTTCGGAAAAATTTTAAAAGCTATAATATTAAAAGTTATTAGTTCAGAAAATTATTTACGACCAATGGGCTAGTATACAGACACGGAACTACAAAATGCTATAAATCTTCTTCGTGTTCAAGGGGGAATGCAAATTTCTCATATGTGAAAAAATTAAAGATATCAATTTACTTACGTTTAATTTTAAAAATTGTTTNTTTAAATTTTTGGAAAAATTTTAAAAGCTATAATATTAAAAGTTATTAGTTCAGAAAATGATTTACAACCAATGGGCTAGTATACAGAGACGGAACTACAAAATGCTATAAATCTTCTTCGTGTTCGAGGGGGAATGCAAATTTCTCATATGTGAAAAAATTAAAGATATCAATTTACTTACGTTTAATTTTAAAAATTGTTTTAAATCAATGGGGTAATATACAGAGATGGAACCACATAATGCTTTAATTATCCTTTATGTCGAAGAAGGACCACACATTTCTTACATTAAAAAAAATTGTATACATACTTTCTTAAATTTCATATTTGAATATTTTATTTTTATTTCAGAAAGGGGGGGATATGTCCCCCCCCCCCCNCTTGCAGTCGGGAGGACCTGGATTTGAATCCCAGCCCAGCCACCATGATTTCTGTTTTCCATGGTTTGCGAAAATATCACACAAGGCGTGTGCTGGGACAGTTCCTTACTGCAGGACACGGCCGGTTCTCTGCTGCTCTGAGGAATTTGCTCTGTGTGTAACGACATCGTTGTCTATAGTGAAATCAAAACGAGAAAACAATGCGCAGAAGTCGAAAATACGTCGGGCAAGTAGGGAGAGTCCACTGTAGCTGCACAAAGGAATGGGGTTGTTAAGTTAAGTAGTGACAGCGGCCGAGAGTGGTTGGGCGGGAGCTGCTCCACTGGTGAATACCACCTGTTGGAAAAACGTAACTCACGCAGCACGGCATTTAACAGCGCGGTAGTAGTTAATGTTGTTATCAGTTTGGTATGTATAGCACAGCAGTACCACGTAGTTTCCCTCCCTCCAGTAGCAGACGCTCTAGAGAGCCCTCCCCTGCACTGCCTCCTCTACGTCCCCTGTCTTAAAGCTGCGCCGAGAACATTTTATCATTTGACTTTACTACACCTAACTGCGTTCACTACACACGCACACTGATCGCGCAGCTCACAGCTACATCCTACGATCGTGCACATTATCAGGACTGTAGCATAGTTAGTTCTCCCTGGCAGTAGTTCAGCGCAGCCAATGACAGCTCAACTAGCGTCTGTTGATATTGCTGTATACCAACTTTTGTGTCCTGTGGATGATTCGTTCTGGGTACTGTTATTTTTATGGAAATGAGTGTATATTATTCGAGTGAAAATGCCAGTAGTTAGAGTTCTACTAAGTTACCTTCACGGACATGATGATGAAAAGAGTATTAAATATGACATAAAGTAATCTTTACAATTCAATACAAGTGAGGTAATTTTTCGTAAAGCCTTTCTTAACCGAAATATGAATCAAATTAGTTACATTTTTTTTTGCATCTTCCTGAAAGCTTGTGTGTTGCTCGTATTTGGCCCTATCTGAATATGTATTTTGGCTTGACCCACCGTGTCATGTCCAACATGGCAACTCAATGATAATTTAACTTGTCAGACTGCAATGTCTGAAAGATTTATCAAGTTAGCCGCATTATTATGACATATCCAGTACTTCTAAATAAGGTATAAACTGCATTTTATTGAACGGAAAATCATCCCCATAACTTGCGCAGAAAAGAAATATTTTACATGTTAAATTTTTTTTTTCTGTCGTCTGACAGTTTGATAAATATGTGCCGTCTTCAGTGGTAAAGGATTCCCTACGCATTTAGTTACAATTTCAAATATATCTTTCCTCGACTATACTCGCGCTGCAAGTAGCCGATACCTTTGTATAGTTGCATGAAATGTATTTTTCGTTGAAAATAAATTATGACCATTAAGTCACTTTTATAAAACTTCGTCAGGAAATAAAAACTAGTGTCAATGGTAATTTACATAAATTTCAGTCTCCACGTTATAACATCAAGGCAGCTTTGTTTAAGATGATAAAGAAGCACGTGCTTAGCGAGTACATTTCAAAATGATGGCAGGTAGTCGTTATGACACAGTTCAAGGTCGCCAGGTGCGTGCAGTACCGCAAGTGACCCCGACGTGCAGACGCATAGTGATTGACTACACTTTATTTTCGATCGTGTTCCTGAGGATTTTCAGCCAACGAAATGTATCAGAAACCAGAGTTAATACATCATTTCCTGTTCTCCAGCATCCTACAACGTTCTTTGGTGATGATCTTCATTGCAGTTTAATAATTTATAGCCAAATTTAAATTTAATGAAAATAAATGCTAACGAACAGAGTTATTCTTCCGAGCCTTTTAACGACAGTTTGATGGACGGGACATGAGTTTTCTGCTTGCAGAAGAAGAGGGCAGTGATATTTCACCCAGATCAGAAGTTAAGGGTTACTCTCAAACGACTGAAATTTGAAATACTTTGTGGAAGCTTATATGAAAGAAAATTCAGAGAAAGAGATGAGAACCATAACGAACATGAAATTTCCGTACCAGAAATGGCTTGCTTGTCATTTAGTTCCCTAGGCCTACTGTACGAATATAATTTTTTTTTGCCTGCGCACAGTAGTTTTTTACCGCTTCGTTTTTAAATTAACTGCTTGTCAAAACGAATATAATTACCCTCAAAATGAATATAATTGCTCAAATTTCTAATCCCCGTATCAATACTGCAAATAATTAATCTCTTTGTAACTTCACGAAATGCAACCTTAATAACTAAATCCCACCAAGGTACCAAAATCAGCTTCGCCTACGATTGACTGAACGAAACAGAGTAAACAACAACCAGTTTCCCTTTACACGTACACGTTATTATGCACTCGTTCATTACGTAGGCGTTTTTTTGTCGTGTACCCAGAATGACAAGAGACCCTAATACTGCAGACAGCTGTGGCCAGGGTTGGCAACCTCAGAGAGTTTCGTTGCCCGCTGGACGCGAGCGACTGGGAAGTGTTGCAACCCACTTCCCACGATTCATCAAGGTCGCATCGCACACCGGCCTTTGTTTACGACCGCCTGTGACGTCTTTCCACAGTTCCCCGCCGCCTCACGACCCCCTCAGCCATCACAGTGCCACACGAGGTACATAAAAACACTCGCATGTATCTTGACGTTGAATCCAAGAGACTAGCCTTCCCGCATCTGGGTCGCAACAAGTTAGCGAGCCATAAGGGCGACCCTGGTACATGCCATCGATGATTTCATCGCCTCTACTCTCGAGGCATTCAACTGGCGTGCAGTTTCAGTTCCCTACAGCATGCAAATATGATCATTTATGCACTTAACTTGTCATTTTACTGGTGGAATTTGTGTAAATAATTTCAGCGGAAAATTCAATACAAATTTCGTAGTTATTCTTTTACGTAAGAGTAAAAATAAAAAAGTGATGGTATTTTGTTAATGAAAAGGATTGCAAAATATGGTTTTCAGTACTTCATATGTGTGGAAATAGTAAACCAGTTTATGATATATATATGTAACACTTTTCGAGCCACTTCAGTGATGATAATATCGCTTGTTCGAAGCACTACAACGCTATTTGCGCGGACAGAAGGTAGGCAAGTGCGAAGGCACATAATACTGAACGCGTCAACTTAAAATAGACAGGTATCTAGTTGCCAGTATAGAAACGCCAATAAAGGCAGTTCTACATGACGCTATTCGCTACTTTCGTGAACAAATTAATTTTGCCGGAGCGATGCATTTATTTTGTGGTACCTCCTCACGCCGTGGCTTGAATATTTCGTTGAACGTAAGACACTGCTAAAATAACGGTTAGGCTCAAAGACCAATATGAACAAATATTTGTATAATGTAACCTGCTGCTAACCTACATTTAAAGTGCGTCAAAACATCTATATCAGCCTGATGTCTTATTAATTTGCATCACTCACATTGTGGTAACAGTCCCTACAACTTGAGAAACGCATATTTACTATTCAACTGATTTTATGTTTCGCACAGTTGCTACGTGTACTTACGGTAAGTTGGCAATATGAGTTGTAAATGCTTGCCGTTGCGTCTATAGAACATTCCATTTTCACCAAGCGCTACAAGTATTAGGATTCAGAAAAACTGCTGGGAGTTGACCAACTGCATCTACGTTCTATGGCAGGCACGTACTACACCTCATAGGTGTTCGCAGTAAAACTTTGATTAGTTCACGCTGCCACCGATAGGATCGCTCAAGCACTCCGTGAGGAGCTGCTCATTTACTGGCAGGCTTTTCTACAGACTGCAGAGGTTTACACAATAACAAACTTAAATAGGAAGCAGTAAGGATTGGCTCTAACCTATTGCAACACAATGGAGTTACTACTTGCTTATTGCAATGGAAATATTTTTAAATTTTTAACTTAGCAAATCCCCAATATATTTAAATAACATATTATTAAAAAAACTATGCTCTACAATATTAATTAATAGTAGACTATTACTGTCTTTCTTAAAAAAAACAACAGCCGAAAAAAAAATTATACCGAGGAAAATAAACGACTGTTTCCATTTTGATAGAATACAACAAACACTTAATTGAACTTAAGCATGTGCATCGCCATTGTGTTAGTTGAATTTTGGTAGCTTACAGCTTAAGCTTATTGCCTAAGTATGCCATTGTATAAACCTCTTAATGATGAGTCAGTCTGAATTCTGTCTTCTGCAGTTGTTTCCAACAGCGACTCGCCCATAGGCCGCAGAACTGTTGAGTTTACTTGGTAAAAGATAGACGTGTGCGTTTACTTTCAATTTACAAACAGAGTCGAGGTTTTATCAATTACAAGTTAAAGCGTTTCTAGTTAGTTTAAAACTCGGTCAGATGAAGTTCACCAAAAACACGTTTTTATACATACAGTTTTCTAACCTCCAAGCCCATCCACATTATTTTGATAGTGTTGAAAACAAAAATCACTCCCGAGATACATGATCCAGCTTTCTACTCTCTACTCACATCGGTACCCGCTCAATTCTTAATGCTTTATTTTTCCAACCCACGTATGCGTTATGTAATAAAGTACCCGCATCCTGCGCATGCACCGAGTGCACACTCTGAACTAACATTATGAAAGACACGGGTTCAATTCCCGATCTGGCCATTCCGAGCTACGTTTTCGTGGGTTTTCCGAAATGACCGCAGGCAGGTAAATACCGGGATGGTTCCTTTCCACAGGCCGAAGTTGGTTCCTTGCCATCTCAATATTACCCGTGCAACTGTCTCCGTCTCCTGTGACCCTGCTGTCGACGAGATGTTGAGTTGTGACTAGTCGCGCGGTAGTAGCGATACTAGCAATGTGTTAGTATCGATAATGGTGTCAGTAATGGTAGTAGCAGTAGTAGTTGTAAAGTAGTAGAATAACTGGCAGTAATAGTGGCGGCATTAGTAGCAGCGATGGCAGTAGGGGTAAGAGCATTACTAGCAGTGATGGCAGTATTGTTAAGAGCATTACTAGCGGCGATGGCAGTAGTAGTAAGAGCATTACTAGCAGTGATGGCAGTATTGTTAAGAGCATTACTAGCGGCGATGGCAGTAGTAGTAAGAGCATTACTAGCAGTGATGGCAGTATTGTTAAGAGCATTACTAGCGGCGATGGCAGTAGTAGTAAGAGCATTACTAGCAGTGATGGCAGTATTGTTAAGAGCATTACTAGCGGCGATGGCAGTAGTAGTAAGAGCATTACTAGCAGTGTCAGAGTAGTAATGCTATTGGCATTAGTAGCACCGGTGTTAGTATTGCAGTAACCGTACTAGTGATAGTTATAGTAATATTAGGATCAGTATTGCTTGTTTAGTAGCGGTAGCAGTAATAGCGGCGGCATTAGTAGCAGCGACATTGTTGGTACACGCGGCAGTCGTAGAGGAAGTGGTGGCGATAGTAGGGATAGGAGTGATGCTGGTAGTAGCCTTAATGCAGTATTCCCACACACCTACCGTCACACCAGTATTAACACATCGATGAAATAACACCCTCAAGTTGTTAGAAACCTAAACATGTTACCATCACACATGTTATTACCCTGACCTATTCAAAACAACTAAAGTGGTTGTCAATTTCAGCATTCCATTTTTATTTCAGTGTTAAGCCTTTGTCATACAATTTCTGATAATTTAAGAAATTTGTTTTAGGCCAGGGTTTGCGACTTTCTAACTGGCTGGCTTTATATTACATGCTTATTTTATATGAACAGTGGTGTTGCAAAAGTTTTTCATTGTAATTTTTTGTAACCTCAAATCCAATCCATGGTGTTTTTGTTAGCCGTAATGGCGGGAGAGTAGTTCGATGTTGGGACACGGAGATTGGCTATGGGCAGGCAGCGAGACTGGTCCATCTCATCCCTCGTACATTGTGCTTGTTCAAGCGACACAGCGACCGTGACAGATCGGCAGCGTCAAGCGACGCGCATCATCTCTGGCACTCGGCACTTATTCTAAGTTATTTGTTAATTTTTCGTGTTATTTAGGTTTTGAAAGCTCTCGAAACTAATAAAATCTTCGATAAAGGCAATTCTGTATTCTAAGTCATATTTCATTTACGCCCTCCCAGCCTTCGGCAATGCTAGGGTTTCCGTTAGTGAATGCAAGATGGCAACAGTACTCACGCGAATTTTAATGAAATATGGGAGTCTGGTTAAATATTATTAATACTTCAGATTGCAGATGTTTTAATAAACCAAACCAGCGAAGCTATTCAAATATTTTGTTTGCATTTGAAGGGTTTTAAACGTTCGTATTGAACGAATAATGCATTTATAGGAAAAGGGTAAATTTTGTCCGTCAAGTGTCTCAAATACCCTGTCCTCGCCGTANTTGAACGAATAATGCATTTATAGGAAAAGGGTAAATTTTGTCCGTCAAGTGTCTCAAATACCCTGTCCTCGCCGTACTAGACAGTATTTTATAACTCAGATGGTCGTATAACGCATTATGTAGAAAAAACAGGGTTTTCATATTGTGTGCAATGTGTTAAGATAGTTTCACACGTACGCCGATAAGAGAGAGCGATTAGGTTGTCACATGCAAGCAGATTCTTCTGCGTTACATTTTCTCTATTTGGTTGCAGGCTGTTTAATATCACGGTGCTGCGTTCGTTAATTTAATACCAATATTCCCGAATAAGCGATGGACAACAAACTAGAAGCTACTATGTTTCTAGTCATCGTATTTATTCCAGAAGGGTCAGAATTTTTACTAAATCACTTTCAAAATACGGCAATTTTGCTTTAAACTCCCAAAAATTATTTACACTTTAGCACTACCAGTCAGCTTATTTTCAAGCTACATTTTTAAAAACACATGTTAAGTAAAATCAACTATTCTTCTCGTATTTTTTTATAAACAACTATAATTCATTCAATAATAAAATATGCTCATAACCATTTACCTACAAAGTTGATTATATGGTTCACAAATTAANAACTATAATTCATTCAATAATAAAATATGCTCATAACCATTTACCTACAAAGTTGATTATATGGTTCACAAATTAATTAAAATATAATTGCTTTGAAATATAATTTTGTATTTGTATGATGATACAATACTTCATGATTATTATATTCCGCCGTTACAAATAACAACCTGTACCACGCACCTACCATATTCTCATAATGTACCTCCATAACGAAAGAGCCCAAAGGGCTTCGTAATCGTTTCAAATGTGATATCAAAAATGAGAATAAACGAAAACTCGAGTAATAACAAACATTTTGGTAGAAAGGAAATTAAACGAATAACTTAGAATAAGGCCGCTAGTCACCGTCTCGTGGCAACAAAACGGTGTAGTCGCTGTCACTGTGACTTAGAATAAGGCCGCTAGTCGCCGTCTCGTGGCAACAAGTCGTCGTAGTCTCTGTCACTGTGACTTGGAAACTTCTGTCACGACCATAGAGTGATTACGCTAGTTGCGCCAAACCCAAAATTCAACTGCTTTCTGCCAATACGACAGTCATTAACGGTGTGGATAGTATTTGAGTTAAGAACCCCGTTTATGTAAACAAGAGTTTTAAGGTGTTCGTGTAATTTCTCTAATTAGTTTTAATGCAATTAGATTAAATTCAAATTGATGAGAGTATGTTAATCGTCTAAAAGGCCTTCGTTTTTAAATTAAGATATAAAGAAACACGTTCGTCAGTGTCGATCACGTGACTTTGACAGTTGTGTTGCTTTTAGGTAGGTCAATGTTGGGTTCATGTTCACAAGACGAAAAATCGGTCTACCTTTATGTCACGACATGTGACAGTGACAAGCCTGGAGCAGTGACCAAGTCGCTTTGACAGTAAATACTACAAATTCCTGCACAGAGTAAGTAGATAAGTCACAGAGGTGAAATGACGTGGCATAGGCGACGAGTACGTAGGATGNGGCAAGGAGATGGTCGCTCCGCCACTTGTCAACCAGCAGGGTTGATGAACACTGCTCTCTCACTACTTCTGTTTTTGCTAAGTATTTGCAAGTAACTGTAAATTGCTTGCCTCGTTATTTAGAGCCTTTCAGAGTCACTTTAATTTATGGTTTCAGGTGTTACAACCAAAGCATTGTATGGTGCACGCTGTACTTAGGTCGTCACAAGACTTGCTTCGCCGTCACAGCCACCGCGGGCCGCAGGCGCGTAGTCGCCGGGGGTAGTAATAACGTTCACGCCGGCAGATCGTTACACATGCGGCAGTGAGTACAACTCCCGGCCTCTGGAACAGGTCCAGGTGCGTCCTTGGGGTGCATCTTGTTGCTTATGTCGTTCCCACTGATGAGCTCATTGCACCGCCGCGCCGTCAGCTACATTGCATCTTCCCATCACACCGCCGTTACATGAGTTGAGTCACCTTCTGACTGGGGGCCGCGGTGGCTGAGCGGTTAGACTGCTCGCCTCCCACCAAGGCGAACCGGATTAAATCCCCGGCTGGACCACTCTCGGATTTTCGCATGTGGGAATCGTGCCGGACGATGTCGCCAGTCAACGGATTTTCTCGGGGATCTCCCATCCCCCCACCATAGCTTTCCGGTGCTGCTCCATACTCAACTCACTTCGCCCCGTCGGCTCTCAAGACGTCGATGTTAAGAGCAGCCCAAATCTCTCGGCTCACTCACTCATTCACTCAAACCTTGGGAAACTACACTAAAACCAAATGGCGCGGCGGTTGTTTTGATGTCGGCGTAACCATTCTCTGATTGGCTGCGTGGGACTTTAAGGTCGGCTTTGCGTCGTGAGCATGCAGCAAAATGTGTCCTATTGGCTGGCCTGCTGGATCGAGGTGGAAACGAACAAAAGGACCAGAACTCACAGTTGAACACTGTGTGTCGTTACACACGCACGAGGCGAGGGAAACTGAACGAAGGTACCTGGTACTGTATTTGGAAACAACTAGGAAATAACATTATCAAAACTATGTCATTAGTTGAACGAGTTATTTGTAATGTCACACGCAGCATAAATTCTGGGAGACCATTTTCTTCTGTGCTTCAAAAACCTGACTGGCGGGGTTCGTGTTCAGTTCGCGATCAGGTCGGATATTTTCTGTCTGGTGCACAATCTCTTGCCGGATCTCAAATAAGCGTTGTGTTATCCCTTCACTTCACACAACAGTGATTCTGCCTAATGAAACCTTAAGCATCATCTTCATCATCGACAACCATTCAACACTTGCATCTTTAAAAAAAGAAGAAATACTATATATTAAAACAGAGATGTGTTTTGTGTGTATTTGTGTATGTGTGTGCAAGCATGCATGTTGCTGTGTGTATGTTTTTGCATATACATATATAGTATGTATGTACACATACACACACCCACACACCTGACTGTCTACATGGCGCAGTGTCTGACAATGTTACTCAGAATAACCAGGTTCGATTCTCAAGGCACTGGTCTATTCAAGAAGTAAGTGGGGCTGAAGCTCACCCACAGCTTGCGAAAGGCAACGACGAACCACGGCTTAGTCTTGCTGCCACGAGAGCCCTTGCGAGCGGAAACTGTTTTTATTGTAAAATAAATCAGTTTGCGTAATATTTGCAAATACTTATCTCACGTATTGGAGCACGGCAAAAAAAAAAAATGTGTGCGTGTATTTACGTACGCGCGTTAGAAGTTATACTTCTTTGGTGTGACTAAAACAAAATTTTATTACGTAGGTTACCATTTCACGATTATATTCATTCACATATTGTCCCATACCATAATTGAATTCAAACTATATAAATGAAATGTTTTTTTTTCAATTTGCTTAATACGTGAACTGATTTTCTGTCGGTTTTAAATATAACCACGTGCTATGTTGTGTACCTTGCGTTTGTATATATCTAGACGATACGCGCATGTGCGTTGGGTCATACCCCTACCACGTTCACTGTGGAATTTCGTTACACTGTGTGCGCGCAACTTCCGTTGCACACTAAACTTTAACCCTCAACGGGCCAAAATAAGTATATCTTCAAAAAAACATTGACAAACCTTTATCGTAAAATATACTACCTGTATATATACCTGTATAGGAATTCCAATCCTAGTCAGCGAAACAACAAAGCGATGTGTTTTCAATTGTTGTAAAATCATATGTTGCTACCAAATGACAACTTTTGGAGAAGTGTTCTTTTTTTTAAATTGGCTAAATTTTCTTGTAAATAACTTCCCCCATATCGTCAATTGCCTAACATTCAGCTTTTGATATTTACTTATGTTAGCTTATCCTATCAAGTGTTTAAATGTTTTAGCTTACGCATAAACAAATATGTAACGGAAAACTTGAACACGACTTTTATGAAAGTTAAGTTTTGACAACGGAAATGTACGCTTCTGGCAGTTAATTTGATTTGTACGTTACCAAAGGCTCGCTCTTATAGGTTACGTGTCGTTTCACGCGCACACGAAAGTTCTTAACTTGCCGTGCGAATGTGCCTCTCCATTGGTTACGAATGATAATAGTGCGTTCAAGGTTACTTCCAACTTTCCTGAAGCCCTGCTAAACTTTCATACACAAATATAAACAATATCTCCATTGACATCGAGTTTAAGAGTGGCCTCTTTGGAACAGCAGCTCACCTCACGGCGGGAGTTCTCCCTGTGCCGAACTATCCAATAAGAAAGCTCGTTCTGTTCCTGACCCGCGCGTCTAGCCACTTCTCGTCCATGACTCGCCAGCGGCATCAGCGAACAAAGAAACACTCGCCCGTAACACTAGCTGCTGACTGTAAAACAAAGGAATGTGGGATATGCACAAGTGCTCGGTCACTTCTTATATAACTGCACTAACTTGGCGACGCTGGTCTAGAGTGGGGGAGGGGGGTGCTGGTGTGCTGACCTGCACTCGTCACAACAGCCAATCAGGCTGCCGCGTTCATCACAGTGCGCCACGCGAGAACTACAGTATGCAGCGTGTNGCACTCGTCACAACAGCCAATCAGGCTGCCGCGTTCATCACAGTGCGCCACGCGAGAACTACAGTATGCAGCGTGTCTAACACAGTCGCTATTATGTATACGCGCCTCTCCGTTTTGTGTTTTCACAAGGAACTTCCTCACTAAAACCTGTAACTAAAATACTCCTTTGTAAGACATAATTTTTTTTGTAAAACATGTAGTAACCTTTTACGTAGTCTTACCGAGACATCGCCAATTACTTTCTTTAAGCTCGACGAAAATTGTTGAGACAAGTAAATACAATTAATTATTTGTCGTTCTCTTCAAAACATTGGAGGTAAATAAAGGGGATAGAGTAAAAATATGTATGTTACATTGTAGTCACGAGTATAATATTTTTTTTCAGAAGGCGTGGCCGGAAAAGGTAGGAGGANGCACTCGTCACAACAGCCAATCAGGCTGCCGCGTTCATCACAGTGCGCCACGCGAGAACTACAGTATGCAGCGTGTGTAACACAGTCGCTATTATGTATACGCGCCTCTCTGTTTTGTGTTTTCACAAGGAACTTCCTCACTAAATAATTGTAGATAAACCACTCTTTTGTGAGACATAAATAATTTTCTTTTTTTGTAAAAAATGTAGTAACCTTTCACGTAGTCTTGCCGAGACATCGCCAATTACTTGCTTTAAGCTCGACGAAAATTGTTGAGACAAATAAATACAATTAATTATTTTTCGCACTCTTCAAAACATTGGAGGTAAATAAAGGGGATAGAGTAAAAAGATGTATGTTACATAGTAGTCACGAGTATAATATTTTTTTTCAGAAGGCGTGGCCGGTAAAGGTATTGGGGGGGGGGGGGGCACTGACGGTATAATACGAGTGCATGTAGTAGTAACGGAGTGAAGGTGTCGACAATGTCACCTCTTGTACAAATCTATCTCTGCTGGTTGACTGCACTCAGGAATGGCATTTAAGGTGTGCATACGGGTTGCACTTTAGCACAGATGCAGAATATAATGTCTTATGAAAGTTCGCTTCAAGACGATAGTTATCGGCATACGTACATACAAGATATTATTACTTAATGTTCGGAAAGTTACAAAAATATCGCGCTAAGTGGAGTACGCATATCCGCATAAGGCTCTCGTACATAGCAAACAAAGGCAAAAACAAACTTTTATTTTTATTTTTCACATTTTATTAATATTGTGCATTATAACGCCACTCATTGTGACATAAATTTACTTTAAGAAAAATGCTAATGTTCGAAGGTCTTGGTTTGTAACTTTGACTTAGCGACTTAAAGAGATTACTGTTCAATACAAACATTTTTCAAGATGTATTATAAATACGGTTCTTGCAACTAAAGAAGGAAAAAATGTTGTGAATTATGTTACTGCAGTTTACATAAGTGTAATGGAAGTATATGCATACGTATACATTAATACTACACAATTTTAACTGATGTATTATATATATATATATACACACACACAAGGTTCTTCCATTTATGTGGATACTGGAATGTGGTTGATAGTAGACATCGATACAACTGGCCTTGGCTCCGCGCTGAAGAAGGCGAGAAGCAGCGTCGTTCTCCACAACAGTTTGGCCCTTATGGGGAAGTATAAGTCGTGATAAAGTTCGCCCAGAGGACGGCGCCAGCTGCTCCCAGAGGAGCTGTGAGCGCGAGATGAAGGCCCTCGCCCTGCAGCCGCAGTACAAACACCCTATCACTCCGCGGGTTGCGCCCGCACTGTGTCCGCTGGAGAACAGCCTGGAGGGGAGATCTCCCTCCGCTGGAGTCCCTGGAGGACAGTATAAAAGAGTGGCCTGACCCACTTGCCACTCTCGACTCTCACATCCACATTCGCTTCCACGCCAGAGGATGCAAACGCATTCCTGATAACTCTGAACAGACGTCGCTTAGTAGGTGCTGCAGCAAACAACTTCTCTACCAGAAACTATTTGTAGTTCTCTCGGAAAGCTGTGTGTGTCTATGTATTTCATAACATCTTCGGCTTCTTGATGATCTAAACTTTTAGTCCTGTGGTTGTTTTTTTTTTTTATCTACAAGCAAAAGCTTGTAAACTAGTTGTTACAAAGGTTCCATTCTCTACAGAAAAAAGTTACACATTTTTTATATTCTTAGAAGTGTATTAACTTACGCATAATATATAAAAAAAATTATTTACAGTATTCTTAAGATTAAACGTAAACAACTTACGCATCCAGTCTTAGGGGATAGCTTTCACGATAGTAAGAGCTTCAAATTTAATCCTCGAAATCTAATGACCAATCTCTAGCGCCAAGAAAGCGGTTGTACATCACAACTGTAGTATATTCACAATTACCTACATTTTCCTGAAGTCTTACTAAAGGATAATTGAAGTGCGCAACAAATATAGTCGTCATCATAAGGAACTGTAATTTCCTCCTTCCTCTTACATGAACTGTGCAGGAAAGTCCTCAAAATTAATTTTTAACCATTTCGCAATTTTTTTTGGTATTCATTTTGCAATTTTAAATGAAGTTATTGTTTAAGTCAACGTTTTGCTTAGTACAGATTTCCGACAGAATATTAAACAACATGTAAACACATTTTGTTATGTGTCGCTCTTTGTGCGAAAAACAAAGTTTGTTCTTTAGTTAGGTTCGAACACAATATAACTGCGAAGATTTTACACAACTATATTTATTTTATACAAAACATAAAACTGCGGTACATATGCGACATCGGTGCACCCTGGCGGGGATTGCCAAACTAAAAGCATTGAGCTTCCCAACCCTGAGTAGACTAGATCTAAACTAAGTATACAAAATAAAACAAAAGGAACAACACACTGCAATCATGCGCAATCAATATAATAATGTTTTGCATAAAAACTATTTTTTTTTAGTAGAATTACCAAAACACCTTTTTTCTATCTGGTTTAATTCATAGTAATTATACATGAAATGCTATAATTGTTAGATAAAATGCAAGTAAAAATTTCATTTAAAAAAAAAGGTAGTTTTATGTTAGTTAACAGAAGTACATTAGAACCTAGTTAAGTCGGCTCCTTTTAACTCGGATCTCTGGACAACTCGGATTTAGAGGAACAAAACAATTTAAAAAATGAAGGTTAAGAAGCATTAGGAGTGACTTTTCCAAGAAGTAGACTTTACAATACTTGCGTCTGTTAAGGGTGTTAATGTCATAGTAGTCTGTAAATATGTTTAAAGCGTGTTTTGTTTAATATAAAATAAATTTATTTTAAGTATAATGTCTTTATTCAATTTTCCCACATTCTCCAAAACAAGGTTCTGCCAAAGTAATCGTGATTCATGGCATATTTAGGAAGAAACCAAGCACGCCATACAACATAGGGTTTGATTTAATAAGTGTGAGGAAGCCGTGAATAGAGTACAGACACTGGGCGACAGATGGCAGCACATGGACGTGGTGGCCCAGCTGTGGCCGCACTCACGTGACACCTGCGCTGGTCGAGTTGCGCGGGGCGCCATTCGCATTCCGCAGTGCAACGTAATTACATTGCGCTGCGGAATCAGTTAACTCCGCGTAATTACATTGCACTGTGCAATTTCGCCCTCGAACAACTACTCCGTGTCCACACCTGACTTCGCTCAGCACGTTTATTACTCTGGAGGAGGGCCGAGCCTCCTGCTTTTCACCTTTCGTCTGCACCTAAACCACTTGCATCTATTACAAAATTATTATCTTTATATTTTCGTCTGAAACATCAGTTCCGCCTGGTTTACGCTGGCGTATTCCTTTCTAAGCAAAAATATTGCATTTGGTGAACAGTTATTCTATCAAATTAATTTAATAAATAAATGCCGAATAACACCAAAATATAGGCAGGTAAGGGTTAGCGTTTCGTCAACCGCGAGGACACTAAAGACGGAGCAAGTTCCTCAGAGAATCGGGAACGGAGAACGAAACGGCCATAGTTAATTAGTATCTGAATTTTCTAAAGAAAATCACTTTGTATGAATAAAATCTCTTTACCAATTTGAATTTAATCAATCTGGGTAAAAAATTGGTAAGTGGAATTATACAAACATCTGAAAGCAATCTCAAACACTTGTTTACAAAACAGTGTCCTTATCTCAAATCGTATCCACGTTATTTATGATAGTTGTGTTGGTGAAAAAAGGCAGTACCGTTTAGTGACACAAAGACTGGTTGTGCGCAGCCAACAAGATCGTTCCGACCCGTATTCAAGCTGAGATCGTTCCACCCTGTATTAACGCTGAGATCATTCCACCCAGTATTCGCGCTGAGATCATTCCACCCAGTATTCACGCTGAGATCGTTCCACCCTGTATTAACGCTGAGATCGTTCCACCCTGTATTAACGCTGAGATCATTCCACCCCGTATTCACGCTGAGATCGTTTCACCCCGTATTCTCACTGAGATCGTTCCGACCCGTATTCTTACTGAGATCGTTCCACCCTGTATTCGCGCTGAGATCATTCCACCCAGTATTCGCGCTGAGATCATTCCACCATGTATTACCGCTGAGATCGTTCCACCCTGTATTAACGCTCAGATCGTTCCACCCCGTATTAACGCTGAGATTGTTCCATCCTGTATTAACGCTGAGATAGTTCCACCCCGTATTCTAACTGAGATCGTTCCACCCTGTATTCAAGCTGAGATCGTTCCACCCTGTATTCACGCTGAGATCGTTCCACCCTGTATTCGCGCTGAGATCATTCCACCCAGTATTCGCGCTGAGATCATTCCACCATGTATTACCGCTGAGATCGTTCCACCCTGTATTAACGCTCAGATCGTTCCACCCCGTATTAAAGCTGAGATCGTTCCACCCTGTATTCATGCTGAGATCGTTCCACCCCGTATTAACGCTGAGATTGTTCCATCCTGTATTAACGCTGAGATAGTTCCACCCCGTATTCTAACTGAGATCGTTCCACCCTGTATTCAAGCTGAGATCGTTCCACCCTGTATTAAAGCTGAGATCGATCCACCCCGTATTCACGCTGAGATCGTTCCACCCCATATTCACGCTATNTGAGATCGTTCCACCCTGTATTCATGCTGAGATCGTTCCACCCCGTATTAACGCTGAGATTGTTCCATCCTGTATTAACGCTGAGATAGTTCCACCCCGTATTCTAACTGAGATCGTTCCACCCTGTATTCAAGCTGAGATCGTTCCACCCTGTATTAAAGCTGAGATCGTTCCACCCAGTATTCACGCTGAGATCGTTCCACCCCATATTCACGCTATGGTAGTGACGAACATTCGCCTGGGGTGATTTCGTCAAGCCATGGAAAACAGAAAGCCGGATTGGAATTGTACTCATGTCCCCTGAATGCGAGCCAATTACAAAAGGATTTTCGGAGTAAAAGGAAGGGGGAGAAAGAATANAATTGTACTCATGTCCCCTGAATGCGAGCCAATTACAAAAGGATTTTCGGAGTAAAAGGAAGGGGGAGAAAGAATAATTTACAAATTAATCGTCTCACAAATAACTCGAGTTATGAACACAGAGCTTTGTGGGCCAAATTTTAAGTAGTTAGTTATCAGGAGTTACTAGCATTACCTCTGCTACTGTCGTTTGGGCAAAACTTTAAAACTAAACGTGAACCGCTTCATCGGCATAAACCATTATCGTCAGAGACACTGTAAGTTCACTTATTTCAGTCTCTTCTGATGTTGAATCATAGGAATTAAGTAACTATGGACGATTTTGGTGGAGTGGAATTCGTTGTGTACAAGAAGAAATCATTGGCAAATCCGGGTCACTGGAGACTCCACAGGCTTTCACTATCTTGAATGACTTGGTTTTCACCCACTGGGTGAAATTCTCTTGGATTCGGGTTAGACAAAGGACGTTTCATTCCGTATTTCAATCTATCAAATTGACAGGAGAAAGAACCCAGCATTGAAAAAATATATATATCATCACCTTGAAACCGCTATAGAAAGTTAGAATTCAACTACCTGTTCCAGACTCTGACAGAAAGTTTTATTCGGGCAACTCAAAGTCTTGTTGCTTTTGCAGAATATCTTCTTTAACAAATTTAAATCCAACAAATCTAATTTTATTTTCGTTTCACTCTGAGAGACGTGTTTGTACAAGTCAACGAAACTACTTGTTTTATATGGGCCAACATATATTCAGTCGCCCCAACAAAATATTTTGTTGAGTAAACTAAAACTGAAAAGGCAACTAAATTCATTTTTTATCAAACAAAATACATTTTTTTCAATAGACAGACCCCTGTGTTCATCGAAAATAAATTAGACTTCAGACAAAATATTTAGTTGAATAAACTGCACATATATGTTTCACCACTCATTTCATTACCTTATTTCGAAAAATGAGGTCGAGAGTTAGTTTGTATTTTTATTGTGACAATTAGGATATTAGCAGTGTTTGTTAGGGCAATAATTGATTCTCAGTAATGGTATAAATATCTTATAAAACATGTTCATCCGGAAACTTAAAAGTAAAGCTGTAAAACTTGAAATATTTATTTGCCCACTTTGTCCAGTATTTAAAAACATTATTGTTTTAATAGTAGTCAGTTGCTATTGGACACAGCGCTCAGGTGAACACAATATAGGTTCGAACCTCGGTCGGGCTTTCAAACTATTTTATAATAACCTACATTTTTTGTGTGCGTAAACTCAAATAAATATTTAGTTGCACCAACCAAATCTTACAGTTTAGGAAAACCAAACCGGAACAACGAAACAATTTGTTCTCCACATGAAAATATTTTTTTCTCACAATTAAAAAAATCCATTTGGTTGCGACAAACGAACTCTGTTTAATTGAACTTAACCTTTTCCTAGTAACAATTTGAATTAAATTCAACGTGGATATAGGTTAAATAAACTTTAAACATTTGTTTTGATGTACACACAGAAATATGTTTTTTTCCTTTAACAATTCTTCATCTCGTTGGATTAGAGATAAAATACACAAATTTAAAAATTAAATATATTGTAGTTAAAATACACACATAACAAAAAACTTACTCAGGAGGTATATTAACTTATTTGTTTTGGTAACATGTCGTACTCTATGTTCTCAAAGTCAGTGCAAGCTTAAAACTCGATGGGCCTCAAGCTCCACGATGCTGGATTATTTGATTTCATGCTGATTTAGAACAACCTTGAAAATGTAATCATACAGCTGTAACTACGAACATTATACGCCATGACAACGAGAGGAGTGTGTGTCTGGATCAAAAATATTTTTGCTTGTATATGACCAAAATGTATGTACAGTTGATTCAAAGAAATATTTCTCAGGTGTTTTTATTTAACATGAGTGTATATTTGGTTACGTTAATAACAATTAATTTTGCTTCGTTTCAGAGTTAGTTTAGATAACCAATTATTTTGTTAGGGCAATCTCATGTATATTTGGCGTTATGTAAAATGTGTTCTGTCGACAAAAATAAACTTACTTTCATTGTAAAAACTTTACGTTCGAATTGTCAACTAAGTAAGCGATGATTAACTTAATACCAAATTTAACAATTCAATATGTCCTGGTATGTCCAAAATTATAAAAACTAAGTAATAAAAATGTTGTTTTTGCCCTAATATATTATTCACCCTTTCTTATACTGGTTTATAAAGCGGACAACTTTCGCCCGTTTAGATTTAAAAGTTACCGTTTCTGAGATATTCCAAGTTGTATGATTTTATGCTTACACTCCTTTTTCTGTGTGTTGCAGGAAAAAACGCTATTTAAGCAATTTATTCATGGCAATTTAACCATACATCTGCATTATTTCTCCTCTTTTACACTGCTGTAGCTGCTTCCACACCCACAATGTAGATATTTACAGGATAAAACTGAATGCATGCTTACACGTGGACTTTTGCCGGGGTCACAATTCTACAATTTTTTTTGTACAATTTTTAACACCCGGAAAAATGAAAGATAGTAATTGAGATTTAGAGACTCAAAAACATACAAACACACACTCTTTTATTGTTTTTCTCTTTTAGCGTGGGTTTCCTCATCAAACGGCAAAAAAGGGTTTTTTGTTGTTTAAAAGCCGTGTTGTGGAAGCTAGCTTAGAGATGACTAAAATCGTTTGGAATGTAAAATCCTATCATTTCGCTCAATAGGCGAACCATCTTCCTATTCTACACAGTACAGAAGCTGCTCTACAAATAATCTTTACAGCTGTCTCAAAACCCTCTGATTAAAAGTTTCACTCTATCTACGGGTTGTCGTACAATATAAATTTATTTACTCGGAGATTATTGCCTGAAAAATATTTCGTACAAGCATATATCAGTCAGTAACAGAGCTAAACATTGGCTTCATATATGAAAGAAATGTAGGATTATTCAATAAAATTGGCAGGAGAAGGGAATGTACATTTTCTCGTTACAGATGTAGATAATCCTATAAAAATAAAAAGTTGCGAAATAGAGGTATTCCATAATACAGANTTAAAAGTTGCGAAATAGAGGTATCCCATAATACAGACAATGATTGTTACAACACTGTACGAAATTTATACTCGTATGATAAGTAACAGCAGTCATTAATGATTTGTTACCGTGTTACAATATTTCAAATCAAATTTGTACAGTGACCATAGTTGAATAACGCACGAGTTATCTATAATTACATCGGCATATTTTCCACTGTGCAAACAAATTAATGTTTGTATAGACTCTTCACGGTTACTTCAAATTTTTCTGAAGCCCTGCTAAATTCTACTTCCAGGATATTCATCCGCCTCGTACAAGCATAGCTTAGCCAAGTTTAGAAAATTAGACCAAAAAGACAACGCACAGCATTCGTGCGCACTCACTTAAATAATATTTTATGAGAACTATTTCTTACTAGGCATTACCAACACCCCTATTTTCTCCCTTTTTTCTCACTAGAATTATAAATGTGCTATTATAATTTATAAATGAATTATAAAAAAAAGTTTAATACAACCAAAACTAATATACTTTTATTTTGCATAGGTATAAAACGTATGTGATGTATGGCCTAGTTAGGAAAGAACCAATCACGTCTTACATGGGGTTATTGTCAATGGATTGACTCAAAAAGTGTGAAGAAACCGAGAATAAACTATAAACATCACATCACATTTACTAAACGCTCGTTCAAAAACATGTTAGCCTATCTTTGTTGAGGTGTCGATCTGCGTTCCTCTACTCTGCAAGTGAGGTTATGTAAGACAGACTTGAGTGATCCCGCCGCGTTGTAAGGGGCACTCCTTGTGGCCGCCATCTTGGAACGGAGTCAAAACAAACCACGCACGGCCTTCCGCAGTGATGCCAACCGCATGGAGATGGCCCTGCATGAGCGCTACACTCACTTCACTCTCCACTCACGTAGCGTGTCAGTTCACGACGTCACTTATCTCGCTGTTTGCGGGAGCAGTGCCCATGTCCACCACAGGAGGCAGGTTGCAGAGAACAAGTAGACGACAGAGTTGTACACTGTCTGTCCCTTGTGGGCAACGTGATTGGCGCAAGTTTCTCCAACTATGGCATGCAACATGGTTCATTCTCGCCCGCCTGGAGCTTTCTTCCGCGTCTGAGGTCGAGAAGCGTGGCAGCGATAAGGGCGACTCTCCCACGCGCATCAAGTGGTACATCGCTTCTAAACGCAACGCTCTCATCTGGCATGCAGCGTTCTCGCCGTGCTGCGTGTGTCTATGGGACTTTCAGCTGTCAACCTATCACTTGATTGGTGGAAAGTCTGTAGGAAGGTTCAGCGCAGGGCCTCTGAGTAGTGTTGTATTGTCTGGCGCATATATTTTGAGATACGGCGATTTGAAAAGCCCTTTTTTTTTAACCATGTAGGGATGCTATGACATGGCGTTTGTAGTGCCGTGAAAGTCTTGAAAGCACTCAACTGACCTCGCCTGACGTAGACAAGCACGTAGGACGCGCGCTAAGTAGGTCGGCTCATTAATAGAGACCTGAAGAATCCGCGGATTCATTTTGAGACCAGCTAGAGTTCAAAACACGTGCGTTTATAAGCCGTTGGTTCACATGGTGTTTGACACCTCCTGGAGAACGGTGTCCGATTGTCGTCTTCCACTGTGATAGCAGACAACCAATGTGCAGTTGTAATTGGCATATTTGTACATAAGACTGCAGAGTCTAGCTTGCAGGTCATTGAAGTCGCGAATTTTTCGGGTCTCTACTCATTAAGCATCAAGCACGTGTCTGTGTTGTTGCGAGAATAACACAAGTGTCCACGCGGTGTAGGTAAGAAAAACTACCTGATTGCACAGCTCAAACTATCAATTAATGCGGGACTGAGAGATTTGAATACGAGGGTGGTTCAAGATGTAGAGGAAACTCCTATGCAGCACGCATGTTCTTACTGATGCTGAATGAAAGTATGGTTTACTTCTCTGCATTACAGCCTTACAAGGCGAAGCACATCTACTACATCTTCTCGACCCTTCCAGAAAGAAACGTCGCTGTTCGTTTTGATGCCATGCCAACGCCGCTTGCTTCACTTCGCCATCAGAGCTGAACCTTGAACGGGCATAATAAGTGACGATCTGCTGGCCCCAAATCCCTCTGGATGTGGTCTTCCGTGCGCTAATGGGCGATTATATCGTATTTCGTTCCATTTCAAAACGTTTCTTGAGTCGTGGTGCGTGCCTCGCAATTCTTCACGAGGTGGATTAAAAAAATAACGTCAGTCTACAGATTATGCAATAGCAATTACTGGGCGTGTTGACACATACCACGTGGCAACATTGGACAGTTTTATTTATGCTAACAGCGCTATGAAAAACGAGAACAAGACTTAGGTTGGAACATGATTTATATAAGTTGGTATTCTTAGATGTTACCACACTTCCTCTAACCTAGTTAAAATGCAACTAGAATATACTTCCATTGGTGAAAAGATTTTATTCGTGTAAAATGGCGCGTATTTAAAAAAATTAAAATACAAACAAACACGATCATCACTGTTTAACACGTGCATTTTGAAAGTTGTACTGGCGACAAGTGGCTCAGTGTTAGGGAACATTCTCAAAAAAACGAAACTCCGCCTACCTCATCTTCAGTCTATTAATAAATAGACTTATAGAAATGTGTCTCAAATTATGGAATCGTAGGAATAGTTTCGCCACAAGCTGCCAATTGTGTATTTATGAAAGGGTAGGCCTACATTACAGTGAGTAAGAAAAGAGAATTGCAACTTAGCAACTTTGCAAGTTATCCGCCATGTTGGATTAAAGATGTCGACCCTGCTTTATGCTTTGAGGCATATTTAGCCTCCCAGTAACCATATTTCAATTTTATTTTTATATAAAACATTATCAATTAATTTTTTTTTGCTATTTACATATGTTGGCTTTGATATTATCCCAAGAACATCTTTTTGAAACATGAAATTTTCTATAACTCTTTCGTTTTTGATGATCAAATTTTAATTTTTACTATGCTGAAAGAATCCTTATTTCGTATACGTACATGTAATAAATGACCATAATTTTCTAATTACTACCCGTTTCCCAGGAAATAGTAATAAAAAAATTGTGGTATTTTTTCTAAGCTTACCCGTATAATGTCTTGTGAAAGTTGTCCAATTTTAAGCCCACAGTGATCAGTCTTTGCATTTATGATATAAAATCACCCGGATTGTTAAGGTTATTTTACGCGACGCAAAATTTGTTTGCATATTGCACGGGTTTCACATGTATCTTGCATGTTGCACGGGTTTCACACGTATCTTGCATGTTACATGGGTTTCACACTATATTGCATGTTGCACGGTCTTCACATGTATATTGCATGTTGCACGGGTTTGGCATGTATCTTGCATATCACAGAGCAGAGGGCGAAACATCTACACTAATAAAAATTCCCGTAAATTCGCGGAAACTATTTTTTACTAAAATGCGTAGTTAATGCACGGAAACGCGGTCTGTAATAACGATAAATTGAACTGAAACACGGAATGTCTCCGTATGTCTTACAGCTATGGGTTTAAGGAATAATGGCGAGTTTACACGCAGCCAGAAAAGTATGGTTTCTGTAGCACTTAAGGTTATCCACGCCACTTGGAACTATTCTTTCACACATGAAGGCGCCTCTAACAGTAACAATTAAAGCTCTCAAACGTTACCAGAAAATAGAAATTAACGTACGTATTTATAATCAAACATTGTTACGAGAAGGTGGTAGGTAAGAGGGGTCATGAAAGCCTGAACTTTCTATTCGTGTTCAAATTTCCCTCAAATATTAAATAATTAATTTTATTTTTAATTTAACTTTTTCAGTACGCAGGAAAGCACTCGCATAACAAAAACTCAAATGCATTTTTTTGTAATTCAATTATTTTAAAACAGAATTTATATAAAAGCAAACAAGTTACAAATGTACGGAGATGTTTCGTGAATTCACGAGGAGTTGTGTGAAATCGAAGGAAAGTCCGTTATTGAGAAAGTAACGGCGCTTGGCAGTAAGAGGGTGGATTACTTGTAGTAGTGTATAGGCGTGTCGCTGCAAAGAAGTGTATCCGGGGCGGGCGGCGACCTTGAAACTGACGCCTCTGGCTGGTCCATGGTCCACTAACCAACTTGCCTCTGCAGCCACTCTCCACTCTCTCCGGAGACCGCCCGCCCGCTTGTCTCTCCTCCCACACAGCTGCAACACCTCGCCTNTGCAGCCACTCTCCACTCTCTCCGGAGACCGCCCGCCCGCTTGTCTCTCCTCCCACACAGCTGCAACACCTCGCCTTAGCTCTGTCTACAACACAACCGCAAACCACGCTTCTTCAACCACGTTTCTCCGGCTTTTATAACCTCCGCAAGTCACCCTAGTCTCCACAGGGCAAGTCATTCTTACTTNCCTTCAACCACGTTTCTCCGGCTTTTATAACCTCCGCAAGTCACCCTAGTCTCCACAGGGCAAGTCATTCTTACTTATCTTCCAGGGGCCGCGGTAGTGTAGTGGTTAGACTACTCGCCTCCCACCTGGGAGAACCGCGTTCGGTTCCCGACGGGGCCGCACGTGGGAATCGTGCCGGACGATGCCGCTGGTCGGCGGGTTTTCTCGTGGATCTCCCGTTTCCTCGCCCTTTCATTCCGCCGCTGCCCCGTACTCACTTCAATTCAATCTCGTTGTCTCTCAAGACCTGGAAGTTAAGAGCCTCCCAAATCTCTTCACTTACTCAATCACTCTTATCTTCCATCAGTGCTCCGACGATCAACAAGCCAGTGAACACTTAACTATGTAAAAAGGTGTTCAAAATAGTGTAAAAAATTTCGATNGTGCTCCGACGATCAACAAGCCAGTGAACACTTAACTATGTAAAAAGGTGTTCAAAATAGTGTAAAAAATTTCGATAAGGTTTTTACAAACAACTTATGACAGAAATATGATAAATATACTTCTTCGTGCAGCATTTCTCTCAAGAATACAGCGGTGGAAGAACCACCTATTCGGCGAACTCCAGCCAATGAGCAACATGTTTGAACACCGGTCACCAATCAGAGCCTGGTAATCTACTCGCCATCTAGCTGCCCGGCAAGTAGACAATCATTCGGAGCATGCAGTAGCAAGCGAGACTAAAGTTTCGTGCCCAGAGAGCCTCGCGCAGCCAATCAGAGAGTGGGTACACCCGTGCCAAAGGAACAGCAACGCTATTCGTCTCTGTCTGCTTATCTACTCTGTAGTGCCGTCATGCTAGCCGTCATTCCTCTTTATAAGGCAACCTGGCGTTAAAACCTATTCACGGTCAAGTTGAAATGGGGCTAGTTACATTAAATTCGTCATTTGACCATTTTTTTTAAATTAAATCGTAGCTGTGCTCACATTGGGGTTAAGTATACGTCGCAATGCAGTACTAACAAATATACTGCATCTGGGAACTAACAACGGCTTGTGTATATATCTGTGTATGTATACATATAAGCAGTGATTATAATATTTTTGCATAATATTTTTATCTCTCGCCAAAATTGACGCCCATTTGCTCTCGTAGATTGGCTTCTAGTCCAGAGTTGTTCAAATTATTAATTTGATCATAATTTAAGTGTGCATAGGCAAAGTTAAAACTTCAACGGCCGTTGCAACAGTTTGTTGAAGCTGATTCAACTTCTCACACTGAAACTTAGTTAATACAAAGCTGCGCGTCCTTTGTGAACTTAAAAATAATGCAAAGGTAACGTAACGAGCTCTGTGTTAAGTTCCATTAAAATCCGCCCTAAGCCCTCTGAGGCGTGTTTGCAAGGAAGTGCGAAATAAGAAGCTGGAGCTCTAAATGGGGTTTTAAACGCACCAACTGAGAAATTTTCTTTGGATAATAGTAACGTTATCGTATTTTCTTTGGATAATAGTAACGTTATCGTATTTTCTTTGGATAATAGTAACGTTATCGTATTTTCTTTGGATAATAGTAACGTTATCGTATTTTCTTTGGATAATAGTAACGTTATCGTATTTTCTTTGGATAATAGTAAAGTTAGCGTATTTTCTTTGGATAATGGTAACGTTATCGTATTTTCTTTGGATAATAGTAACGTTAGCGTATTTTCTTTGGATAATAGTAACGTTAGCGTATTTTCTTTGGATAATAGTAACGTTAGCGTATTTTCTTTGGATAATAGTAACGTTAGCGTATTTTCTTTGGATAATAGTAACGTTATCGTATTTTCTTTGGATAATAGTAACGTTA
>NQII01000588.1:603023-668341 GCA_002778355.1 Clitarchus hookeri | reverse complement strand
ACGTCGATCTGTTGCTAGGTTACGACGTTGCATTGTTACGTCGATCTGTTGCTCGGTTGCCACGTTGCATTGTTGTTCCGTTTGTGTACTTGTTCATTTTCCAATAATAATTCCCCCGAGGGAATGAGATATATTCTCGGGATAAAAAGTAGCCTATGTCACTTCCCAACCCTCCAACGATCTCTGTGCCAAAAATCACGTCGATACTTTGCTCCGTTGTGGCGTGAAAGAAGGACAAACAAACAAAAAACACACTTTCACATTTATATGTTAATAGGATTTAGGAAACAAACAAACAAGTTGAACATGGGCTGATATTTCAAAGGTTTGAATCAAAAAGTGTGAATCTATCGTGGATATACTATACAGCCGAACACTAAGCCTGCAGTAATTTGGTTTTCACGACGAAACTAGTGTTGTGCCGANATCGTGGATATACTATACAGCCGAACACTAAGCCTGCAGTAATTTGGTTTTCACGACGAAACTAGTGTTGTGCCGACTTAAGTACAGCACGCATTATCAAATGTATTGTTTGCAACACATGAAACAGTAAGTTAACAAGTTCAGTCCCCGCATCTACGATCGAGGACATGTTGCACATTAAGGACATTTATGGCCGACTCTGTACACAACAAGGACTCAGTGGCTGGTGTTGTAAACGTATCTCATGTGAGTAATGTGATTTGTTGAAGTCACAGCGCCACTCTCTCGTCAACGAGCACGCAGAACGCTCGAACCAAGTACAGTGCGCATCATAACATTAAGCGATTACAACACTTGAGTTGGGAAATTAATTCGGGACGGAAATGATTAATAGATTCAGACGGGAATAATACGTGGAAGGTGGTAGCGGAAGATGTGAAACGACGCTTGCGGCAGTGAGCTGAGGGGTAGACTTCCACCGGGGACTGAACTCATGCCGTGCAGCACGGACACGCACGACTACACCGGCCGTCTACAGTAGGATCTCACTTCCTCGCTGTGACGACAGCCAGGGCTGTTACACAACTGCGCATTGCCACACCTGCGTTGCAATCACTCCAGACGTATACTGACACCAACTACTGTTGCCATCATTCTCGCCACACACCCACACTACTCAGTCTAAAACTGCACCCGCGCACGTCAGCAAAATGTCGACACGTCGTTCGCAATTCAGCACCTGTAAATAGCGTCAGCGGTGGCTGAGCGGTTAGCCTGCTCGCCATCCCACCACCGGGTTCAATCCCGGGCTGGGTCGCCGGATTTTCGCATGTGGGAATCGTGTCAGACGATGCCACCGGCCAGCGAGTTTTCTCGGCGATTTCCCGCTTTCCCCCACCCACGCATTCCTGCGCTGCTCCGTCGTCACCTCACTTCNCCAGCGAGTTTTCTCGGCGATTTCCCGCTTTCCCCCACCCACGCATTCCTGCGCTGCTCCGTCGTCACCTCACTTCGCCCTCATCGGCTCTCCACTACGCTATCACACAGTAGATAAGTTCGCAAAAACTGTCTTAGATACACAAAGAAAAACCTCAATTATTGCCTTTATCTCTTTTAGTCATGTTCAAAGACGTAATTTCAGTCGTTGGAAAAAGAAATGTTGTTCGTAAGCGTACAAGTGCCAGTGCAACGCTGCGTCGTGTATTGCGGTGGTCGATGTCACTGCCAGCTGCTCTTATAGTCTATTCGAGGTTTCCTCACACTTTTTTTCAATCTAACCTTTGTAAAATCATCCTGTGTATGACGTATTTGGGTGTTTCCTAAATATAATATGACATGTTACACAAATGTTTTATACTTGTGTTCACAAAAACACCTTACCTTTGGTTTAGTAAGAATTTTATTTGTGTTTTCTTAACAAATTAAAAAATATTAAAATTATAAATAGTACGAATAAAAACAGTGAGGAAATATGTAAGCTGGTAACGCTTAGTAACACATAGTTTTATGTAAAATATTATTACACTCAGTGCACACGAATGCGGTGCGTGGGACTACGCACCGTAATTCTCCATACTTAGTTAAGCAAAGTTTGGACGAGGCGGAGGAATACCCTGGAAGTAGAACTTAAGCAGGGCTTCAGAAAACTGTGAAGTAAANCCAGCGAGTTTTCTCGGCGATTTCCCGCTTTCCCCCACCCACGCATTCCTGCGCTGCTCCGTCGTCACCTCACTTCACCCTCATCGGCTCTCCACCACGCTATCACATAGTAGATAAGTTCGCAAAAACTGTCTCAGATACACAAAGAAAAACCTCAATTATTGCCTTTATCTCTTTTAGTCATGTTCAAAGACGTAATTTCAGTCGTTGGAAAAAGAAATGTTGTTCGTAAGCGTACAAGTGCCAGTGCAACGCTGCGTCGTGTATTGCGGTGGTCGACGTCACTGCCAGCTGCTCTTATAGTCTATTCGAGGTTTCCTCACACTTTTTTTCAATCTAACCTTTGTAAAATCATCCTGTGTATGACGTATTTGGCTGTTTCCTAAATATAATATGACATGTTACACAAATGTTTTATACTTGTGTTCACAAAAACACCTTACCTTTGGTTTAGTAAGAATTTTATTTGTGTTTTCTTAACAAATTAAAAAATATTAAAATTATAAATAGTACGAATAAAAACAGTGAAGAAATATGTAAGCTGGTAACGCTTAGTAACGCATAGTTGTTATGTAAAATATTATTACACTCAGTGCACACGAATGCGGTGCGTGGGACTACGCACCGTAATTCTCCAGACTTAGTTAAGCAAAGTTTGGACGAGGCGGAGGAATACCCTGGAAGTAGAACTTAAGCAGGGCTTCAGAAAACTGTGAAGTAAACAGGAATGGACTATAATGCAACTACAAAATATAGTCTCGACGACAAATGAAGTCTCCCTGCAATTCTCTTATTGAAAAAGACCTGCGCTATTCGAGTTATTATTTGACAACACGCTAGGCTCTACTGCCCTGTACCAACTTGAGCGGGAATTTGCAATTCTATTGGTTACTGGCTAACGCGCCATTTACCAGTCTGATCGCTTCACGAGACATTGGTTGCTCAAATAATACCATTGCTCGAAACTGACCTTCGCGCGTGTTGCTTAACTTATCGGATAATTGTAGAATACGAGTACAAACGAGAATACAACACTTTGGCGTTCAGTATGCAGCCAGTACATAACACGACTTTTGCAGGTCCCTACCTATTGGATGTCAACTTTGTGCTGCGTTCAATGCACGTTATTAAATCCACTTCCTTTACAATGTACAGATTGCCAGGATCGCAAGAGTTCAGTGTTTAGAACGCGCTAGAAGGAAGAGTGGAGTGGAAGTGTTTGAGCGGTTCTTTACGTCGAGATACGGTAAGCCAATAATGATGAAACTAGGTGTAAATTAAGTAGCGCCGGAATGCAAGAGCTGGGGAAACGGGAGATCCCCGAGAAAACCCAACTACCAGCGGCATCGCCCGGCACGATTCCTACGCGCGAAAATCCAGGAGCGACTCCAACGGGAAGTGAACCCGGTTTTTTTTTGAGGGACAGGAGCGCTCTAGCCGCTGCGGCACTGCGGCCCCGGTAGTAGGTGCAGGTCTAGGACGGGCGACTGGTTCACCCACACACACGAACGACGGAGAGACGTCCCAGATACACTGCCTGGCGTCGCCGCTGATCTCATTGTTCACTTTCAGCTGGATGTGGCGGAAATCACAGTACCTCAGCCGCGCTTTCACTGCGTCCCGCTTACCCGGCCTGTTTTCCCGCGCGCTCCACTGCTGCCAACCTGCCTGCTTTTTTCCCCGCCAACCACGCTCACTCCCACCAACCTACCTACCACTCAGTGGAGCACTGCATCCTGCTGTTTACAGTGCCCTCGCCTTCCCTCCTACACTATGCGACTCGTCACCCAGTTCTGCTCCCGGAACAGTACTCTACATCTGCATCGTGTTTACGTTATACATGACCTCACAGTTGTGTGTGTGTGTGTGTGTGTGAATGTCAGAGTGTGTGCGGAACCTTGTATCGTGACACAAAGGGCATACACAGCGACCTAGCATACCGCGCAATTCCCTGACGGGAACATTAGCTAAGGAATAACCGCGGACGCCGATAACGTGAATTGTGCTTTGAGTGCACACCCGAGTTTCGCTTGGCACACTGTCAATGTTGTGTACGAACAAGAGTGCTGGAAACGGATACAAAGTGAGATGAGTTTCAAGACGGCAGAAAACCTGAGTACACATGGTGTTTTTAAACGAACGACATGTTTAAATTCATACCACGGCATCTATGGGTTAGTAAGAACAGTAAACGAGTAGCAAAATGTTCGGGAATTTCATCTAGTAGTATTAAATTTAAACTGAAGTTAGCAAAACAGCGCCAGGAGTGCGCAACTTCACGTACCTGCGTACACAAGTTGCATATCACGAAGGCGAAAGGAACTGGAGCTCGAGGTATGCTGGTGGTGATTGTGGTTACTTGTTAGCTAGCACACGTGTCTCACACTACATAAACAACGGCAGATTAGCAGTTGGGTAGTAAAGGCTGGCAGAAGTGATTGCATTATATTTCCAGCGATACACAAACATCAGTAACGTTGATGTAGGGTCTTCACATACTNTCTGGCAGAAGTGATTGCATTATATTTCCAGCGATACACAAACATCAGTAACGTTGATGTAGGGTCTTCACATACTTGCATGGCGGCCTACGTGAAGGAGGTCACCGCAAGTCGCGACACTGACCTACGACATGCTGGAACGNTTCACATACTTGCATGGCGGCCTACGTGAAGGAGGTCACCGCAAGTCGCGACACTGACCTACGACATGCTGGAACGCCGTTTGCCAATCAGCGCCTGGTAAACCACTTGCCGGCCCGCTGCCAACAGAGAACCCTCCGCATCTACAGTAAGATACAAGATCTGTTTTCAGAGCCTCGCGCAGCCTATCAGAGTACTGGCTCGTCTACACGGAAGGAACCGTTGTGCCATTCGGCTCCTGTGTGGCCTACGTATCTACACAGTGCTTCGGGTTGACTTGAGTTGAGAGATTTGGACGGCTCTTCACAACGAGGTCTTGATAACGGATGAGGGTAAAATGAGGTAAGAATGGAGCAACGCCGGAATGCAAGGGCGGGGGAAACGGGAGATACCCGAGAAAACCCGTTGAAAAGTGGCATCGTCTGGCACGATTCCCACTTGCGAAAATCCGGGAGTGGCCCGGCCGGGGATCGGACCTGGTTCGCCTTTGTGGGAGGCGAGCAGTCTAACCGCTCAGCCACCGCGTCTCCTACTGTGCTTCGTTTCACTGCATTCACCAATCAAAGTTCTCATCCTCTTCTACGCCGAGAAAAATATTTTATTGGGAAATCATTTCGACAAATTATTTTGTTGTTATGACTAAATTTTTTATTATTCGCGTCAACAGTTTAATGGTGTCAACTAAATAATGTTATACTCACGACAAAAAAAAATTGAGAAAGGTGAATTCCTTCAAAACCTTTTGAGGCTGCCGAAAAATATTTTTGCCATGGTCGTAGAAAAAAAAATTTGATTTTCATACGTCAGAATACTTTCTAAATTCGAATCAGTGGAAAACCCGATGTTTCCCAGATATATTCAACCACTCGAATCAGTGAAAATTGCTCCACTTTGAACCGGTAGAAAACCACTGGTTGTTTCAGTGAAACAATTTCACTTATTGAATAAGTGACAGCCAACTGCGTGCGGAGGATTAAATATTGTTTTCGTTGCATTTAAACAAATCATAACGAGAAATAAACATATTTCCGATTGTCACTGTTTATATTGTGCAATTTAACGTAATTTAAAAAAAAAACAAATTTGTAGTGTCCAGGATCTGAACCCACTGCCAACCCATAACCTTACCAATCGTGTCACCCAGACAACTTTTACTGTTAGGGGAAAAGCATCTTTATCGAAAATATGTAGCTTTTAAATTGTATGTCCTTTCTTTAAATTTTTAGCTAAATTGGAAACATTAGGGTTGTTGATACAAACAGCAAGTATAAATGCATGAATACACTCACTTCACATAATTTTATGCAGTTTAAAGCTTTAAACCGAGTGCTATAAGGATTACGTGAAAACGAAATGAAAGACGTGAAACCAAAACGAAAGACGTGAAACAAAAATGAAAGACTGAATTTTCATGTTGCCCCGTAAAATTGTATTGCAAAAGACAAAACCCACATTTAAAACTGAAACTATTATTTGAGTTTTATTAGATTATGCATTGATATTTCATTTGATACGCCTTGTTTAAGTAATTAATCAGTCAAAAAACAAATCACTAAGAAAAGTGAATGAAATGGTTTATGAATCAGGGAAAAATGTCACTAAATAAATAAATGAAGCAGAACTGGCATTTTTTTACTAATTCATTACTTAAACTGACTGGAGTGACTATTGCATAAGTCAGGTGCAGCTAACTAATTTAAAATGTGCGATTCTCACTGATTCATATTTAGAGTGTTGAGTTGAAGGATGTTGAAGAACCCTGCACTTTACAGATGTTCAACAGCAGCTTGCATGTATGTGGCGCTAGCGTGTGAACACAAACTACTGTTACCCACGAGAATATTATTTAAAAATATAGTTGTTGAAATATGTTGGAAAATAATACTCCATTTACACACACTAAACAATCAATGTTAAGTTTTCTGCACAACAAAGAAACCCATTTATTTTGACGCTGTTTGGTTTACGTGTCACAATATTGCTTTAATACAGAGAGAAGTTTAGAGAAACACAGGCTTGCTCTTAAGAAATGTTTTCTTTTTAAGTTTTCGTTTCATGGCAATATAACCGTTCTTTGTCGTCAATAAATAAGCATTTCTTGAGCCGTTTTTAATCACAGTAAAGAAATACATATAACTTCGCACCAAAGGTAACGGTTTAGCGATATTGAAGGTTTTCGGTCGTACGTTGTAGTTTGCAGAACGTAACTGTGGTCCTGAAGTGAACACTCTCTAGAGTTACGTAACTGCAACTAAGCGAGTGAACAGTCTTCCTGCAGAAAATTAACGTCGTTCTCATGTGCAGTGGTTATACAAATCACTAACCTTCATTCTTACCAACAATGACATATTCTTGTCCGTGTTACTACCTGACATAACCTACCTGTCAAAAGTAATCTGAACACAACTGGACGTAGAAATCGTATTGTGGAGAGCGTTATGCTAGAAATACGGTAAGTGTGATTTCGAGTCCCAAAGCTATCTTAGTGAATAAATTTTTTTGTGTATATAATTTTGAAATACTTGTTACAGCTCTTGTATATACTATCACCACTGTTGTTTTTTAAGAACACGACTTTCTTTGCAGTGTAACTGACATTACCAGAAAGATGTCTGCTGATCTAGTGTAACGACAATACTAGNAGAACACGACTTTCTTTGCAGTGTAACTGACATTACCAGAAAGATGTCTGCTGATCTAGTGTAACGACAATACTAGGTTATCATAGTCAATACTTGTATAGATCAAACAAAAAATATGTTTCTGGCAACTATTTTCCAGTGGTTCATGTTTAAACAATGTTTTATTTTCGGCAACATAGCGTGTGTTCCAGCTTATAAAACGTTTTCAAAGTTCAATAAAGTCAGCCTTCCAAGGAATTTATATTTCCGTGTAATTTTAAAATAAGAAAGTGGAGAATTTTTTTCTGGTAAACGATTTTTTAATTAAAATTTATGTTACAAAAAAGTGGAAAGAAGTGGCTGCGCGAGATAACATGCGACGAAAAATGAATAACAATAAAGGTATAAATCCAGCGANAGAACACGACTTTCTTTGCAGTGTAACTGACATTACCAGAAAGATGTCTGCTGATCTAGTGTAACGACAATACTAGTTTATCATAGTCAATACTTGTATAGATCAAACAAAAAATATGTTTCTGGCAACTATTTTCCAGTGGTTCATGTTTAAACAATGTTTTATTTTCGGCAACATAGCGTGTGATCCAGCTTATAAAACGTTTTCAAAGTTCAATAAAGTCAGCCTTCCAAGGAATTTATATTTCCGTGTAATTTTAAAATAAGAAAGTGGAGAATTTTTTTCTGGTAAACGATTTTTTAATTAAAATTTATGTTACATAAAAGTGGAAAGAAGTGGCTGCGCGAGATAACATGCGACGAAAAATGAATAACAATAAAGGTATAAATCCAGCGANAAAAAGTGGAAAGAAGTGGCTGCGCGAGATAACATGCGACGAAAAATGAATAACAATAAAGGTATAAATCCAGCGAGCTACACAGCAATAATGTAATTATTATGTGTTGACATGTTCTCAGTGACCTGCGTGAACTCTGGGGGAACTTAAACCCTGAAGCTCTAGTTAATTAAAAACTCTTCATATATACAAAAAAGTATGTATTTCTACCATAAAAGTTTATTTCCAGGCATCACGTAATGATATTTCTGGGAGAAAAATATCTAGTGCGCTTCCAGCCTGTGGCTATGCCGTTTTTCTCGAGGGCAAATAAAAACAAACAAAGCACCTGCAGAAATGAAATAATTAATTTCTGCACGTGAAACGCGATGGAGTGCCACGAGATACACACAAAACACATGTTAAAAACCCCTTCGTGTGGTTGCTGTTTTTGTGGGCGTGGCATCGCAGAACAAGTCGTGGCCAAGTGCTTATGAATACAAAGATGAAGTAGTAGCTTTTTCTGCGAACTTCAGGGGTCGCGGCGGCTGAGCGGTTAGACTGCTCACCTCCCACCAAAGCGAACCGCGGTTCAATCCCCGGCCGGGTCAGTCCGTATTTTCGCAAGTGGGAATTGTGCTGGACGATGCCGCTGTTCGACGAGTTTTTTCGGGGATCTCCCGTTTTCCCTCACCCATTCACTCCGGCACTGCTCCATTCTCACCACGCTTCGCCCTCGTCGGCTCTCAAGGCCTCGCTGTTAAGAGCCACCCAAATGTCTTCCCTCACTCTGCCAACTCCAGGCGCACACGCCAGCAAAGTGGGGGCACTCGCCAACAACNGCAAGGTGAATATGACGTGGTGTGAGGTCGTCTTCCGCAGATCAGGAGGGAAAGGAAACAAGACACCGAGTGTAGGAGCGGAGTGGAGAGATAAGGGCGGCTCTTAACATCGACGTCTTGAGAGCCGTTGAGGGTGAAGCGAGGAGAGTACGAAACAGCGCCGGAATGCTAGGGCGGGGGAAACGGGAAGTCACCGAGAAAACCCGCTGACCATCGGCATCGTCCGGCATGATTCCCACGTGCGAAAATCGAACCCGGTTCGCCTAGGTGGGAGGCGAATAGTATGACCACTAACACCACCGCGGCTATTTAAAGAAATCCTTTAATAAATTTTTACGTATTTATGTTCCAAAGATATCCAAGCAAGGGACATAACGATATATCATTGCGTTAGTTCCTCTAAAACACATTTTACTCCTTTTCACCCCTTAAAAGGTTGAATTTCAATACATACCTAAATTTTGATTTTCGGCATTTGTATAAGCATCTTTTTCAAGCAAGGATGATAACAATATCTTGTTGCGTTAATGCGCTATTGAGGAGACATGGAAAACATATTTTACTTCTTTTCACCTCCTTGCGGGTGGGATTTTAAAATATCCAAAAATCGCTTATTAGGTATTAATATTTGTAATATTTTGAAGCAAAGGGTAGTTATAACAGCATCTCTTCGAGTTAGCTAGCTATTTGAAAGTCCTCGAAAATACATTTTACTCTTTCTCGCCCTCATACAAATTAAAATTTTAAAAAAGGAAATAATATTGTTTGATTTTATATAGTCAAACTTTAAAAGCAAATATAACAACGACGTCTTACGGGGTTCATAAGATATTGAGGTGTCCTCGAAAACACACATTGCCTTGTTTTCACCTCCTTAGGGGTCTAACTTCGAAAAATAATTACTTAGCGGGTTCCTGCACCATACGGGGAAGCTATCGTCAATTTATATACTCTTTTGCGTCCAGCGGATTTGGCTGTGACTTGGTGAGTGAGTGAGTCTGTCATTAGGGAAACTTCATTTAAAACATCAATATTATCGACGAAACCTATTTGCGATTCCTTGTATACTGAGCAAAGATCATTTTTAACCCTTAACTGGTATATGGTGTATTTGTTTCGTAACTGGTACGGTATGTGTAACAGTAACACTGAATGATTTAACCTGTAGAATTATAAAAAAAGATAGAAAATAAATTTTGTAAATCTGTGCTTAACATTAAATTTGCATAGGGTACAACAACATATATGTTCTCAAAGTGAATTGGCAAACTCCAAGACAGTTATGGGCTTATAGATGTTGCTAAGAGAAAATAAAGCTCATCGTTATTAGTTTGGTTATTGCAAACGCAAAAACCACATATAAAAGTGAACATGTAGATAGCAGCTCAGCTGAAGAAGTGCATTCCTTGGGTCTGCGTTGCCAGGACGGCTGCAGACGAAAATGCATGAGGGGGCACGGGGGGATCGAAGTGGAGTTTTTTGTGGTTGGTGCGGACGTGCGAGGGCAGAGGCTGCAGGCACTAAACTAGCGGCATGTCCCGGCGCCTCCGACAACACAGCGCCAGCCTTGTCGGCAAACACACCCTGCCTGCCCCGCACTGTCCTACTGCAGCACACCCGCGGGAAGTCACCACACAACCACGCACACTACCTCCACTGCAGGCCACATCGCAGTACCCGCTACACAACTGCTCTACTGTGGGCCACTATCTCGAAGTATCTACCCACACAACTGCTCTNCCACATCGCAGTACCCGCTACACAACTGCTCTACTGTGGGCCACTATCTCGAAGTATCTACCCACACAACTGCTCTCCTGTGGGACTCCATCTCGAAGTACCCACCCACACAACTTATCTACTGCGGGCCACTATCTCGAAGTATCTACCCACACAACTGCTCTACTGTGGGACTCCATCTCGAAGTACCCACCCACACAACTGCTCTACTGCGGGCCACTATCTCGAAGTATCTACCCACACAACTGCTCTACTGTGGGACTCCATCTCGAAGTACCCACCCACACAACTTATCTACTGCGGGCCACTATCTCGAAGTATCTACCCACACAACTGCTCTACTGTGGGACTCCATCTCGAAGTACCCACCCACACAACTGCTCTACTGCGGGCCACTATCTCGAAGTATCTACCCACACAACTGCTCTACTGTGGGACTCCATCTCGAAGTACCCACCCACACAACTGCTCTACTGCGGGCCACTATCTCGAAGTATCTACCCACACAACTGCTCTACTGTGGGACTCCATCTCGAAGTACCCACCCACACAACTGCTCTACTGCGGGCCACTATCTCGAAGTATCTACCCACACAACTGCTCTACTGTGGGACTCCATCTCGAAGTACCCACCCACACAACTGCTCTACTGCGGGCCACTATCTCGAAGTATCTACCCACACAACTGCTCTACTGTGGGACTCCATCTCGAAGTACCCACCCACACAACTGCTCTACTGCGGGCCACTATCTCGAAGTATCTACCCACACAACTGCTCTACTGTGGGACTCCATCTCGAAGTACCCACCCACACAACTTATCTACTGCGGGCCACTATCTCGAAGTACCCACCCACACAACTGCTCTACTGTGGGCCACTATCTCGAAGTACCCACCCACACAACTGCTCTACTGCGGGCCACTATCTCGAAGTATCTACCCACACAACTGCTCTACTGTGGGACTCCATCTCGAAGTACCCACCCACACAACTTATCTACTGCGGGCCACTATCTCGAAGTACCCACCCACACTACTGCTCTACTGTGGGCCACTATCTCGAAGTATCCACCCACACAACTGCTCTACTGCGGGCCACTATCTCGAAGTATCTACCCACACAACTGCTCTACTGTGGGACTCCATCTCGAAGTACCCACCCACACAACTTATCTACTGCGGGCCACTATCTCGAAGTATCTACCCACACAACTGCTCTACTGTCAGACACCTCCGGGAAGTACACGCCCATACATTAGTTGTACTGTGGCCCAACCGCGGGAAAATACCTATGCGCACGCGTGTTCTGCTGTGAGTTACCCGCGGTTATTACTCGCCCACACATCTGTTCTGCCTTGGGCCACCTACTTAAACTACCACTTGCACGTCTGCTCTACTGCAGGTCACTTGCTGGAAGTACCTTACCACACGCCCACTCTGCTGTCTATGTTTCACAGAAAGCCACTTTCCACTTTACTACACCTGGTTCGCAAGCAACTGATCCGTTTTTGACCCGCTTGAGAGATATTGCAGTAATAACAGCTATAAATACACGATGCCTATTTCTATAAGTCACACAGTGTTGGTTTGACATGACGAAATACTAACAACTCTAAGAAGAACAACTACACGAACAACTATAAGAAGAAATGAAACAAGGTTGTCTTGAAAGTGGTAAGTGCGATGTGGTGCTCTTGCACCACTACTACATCTATACTCTTGTTAACCTTAAGTATGTTTATAACCCGTTCAAGGTTACTTCACAGTTTTCTGAAGCCCTACTAAAATTCTACTTACGCGAGATTCCACCGCCTCGTGCAAACTAAGGTTAACTTATTCTGGAAAATTCAATGTTGGGTTATTTACATTTTAGAAATAACTTCAGTTAAGTTAAGTTACTTCAGTGGATAAAGTAACTCCAAATACTTCTAGTTACTTTCGAAGGAAATGTAACTGGGCGATAATTTTAAAGTGAGATTATTGATCTGCATTACTCAGCAGGTAATTTAATATGCGCAGGCCTCCTTTAGCTTAGAACACTGCCGATTAGTAGTATAAGTGAAAAACTTAAAACATTTGTTGAAGTAAATAACATTATTATAAGAATATGACTAACAAGTATACCGTCAAGGAACGTGGAAACCTTACAACTATAAAACCAATGAATTTGCATAAACGCATGATTTTTTAAATAACATTCCTTCCTAACAATTCGTACAGACAGTGGTATATGTGTTCCACTGGGGAATTACTTTTCAGTACTATGATATTGTTCTTGTAACAATTTACCGTAAATTATTTCCTATTATCATAAATCTAACACCCCAATATACAGAACTCTTGCAGCTCTGTATAGACCTACTAAACGTTAATACATTGTACGTTAGGTATTCTCGTTGCTCATGAAAATATTGCGAGACGAAAAGTAACGTAAGAGTTATTTTTATTTTTCTGATCGTTACAATTAATAAGTAATTTAGTTAAGTTACAAGTTACCTTGCTAAAAATTGTAATCAGGTACCACAAAAAGATACTTTAAAGTAACTCGTTAGTGAGTAACTCGTTACTCTCGTTACGTTAATGCCCAACACTGGGAAAATTACACCAAAGGACAACACACCGCATTCGTGCGCACTCAACTGTAATAATATTTTGCATGAGAACTATTTATTACTGGCGTTACCGAAACAAATGTTTTCTATTAATTTTTATTCATATAATTTATAAATGAAATATAACAATTTATAGATAAAATACAAATAGTCAAGGACACAAGTGTGATGACATCAATGAGAGGTTTCAAAGACGTTTCAACAAAACCAGACCTACAGACTAAGCTATTCGTGAGTTGCTCTGGAAGTTTAACACAACAGGGTCGGTTCTTGATGCGAAAAGAAGTGGGCGACCCAGCACTCCAGACCAAAGTGTTGACTTGACGCGCAAACTGTTCCACACATGTCACTTCGTACAGCATCCGAGAGACTACAGACTCCCAGAGCAACCATCCATAATATCTTGAAGACGAAATTAGGGAATAAAGCATACCGCATTCAAATCCTACACGACCTGCTTGGAGAGGATTAGCCAACACGAGCAACAATGTGTGCAGATTTAGTTGAACGGATTGAAAACGACGGTTTGATGGAACACGCCCTCTATAGTGACGAATCAATGTTCCACGCCTGCGGTTAGGTCAGTCGACATAACTGTCGCCTCTGGTCACTGAAAAACTACGAGAATTTGTGCTATGGCGAAGGGATTCTTCTTTATGAAAAAACCAATAACAGGGACTGTGTATGGTGACATGCTCGGACAATTTCTAGAGCCACAGCTGGTTCATGATGATCTGTTTCAGCACGATGGAGCACCGTGTCACTCTGCAGTCGTTGTCCAGGACTACCTCAACGTCTGGTTNCAGCACGATGGAGCACCGTGTCACTCTGCAGTCGTTGTCCAGGACTACCTCAACGTCTGGTTCCCGAACCGCTGGATCGGGCGGGGTGGTAGCAGACCCTGAGCACCGACATCACCGGGTTTAACTCCGCTGGATTTCTTTTCCTGGGGACTTGCGAAAGCCCAAGAGTATCGAACGAAAGTCGACAATCTGCAGGTGTTGACGGAACGTATTCGGCAAAGCAGTTGCGCAGGTTACACCATGGATGTTGCAGAATGCATTACGTGAATCAGCTGTGCGATTTCAGCTTTGCAGAGATGCCAATTGTGCGCATGTGGAATCCACTCTAATGAGTCCTGCTCTTGGATCAAACCATGTGAAGGTGTAGCCGCTTTCGGAGTTAATTAAACAATCATATTTATGGTGCATGCTGTTATTTTGTTCCCTTTACCTACACAATCCGAAAATAGTGACTTTATAGACATCCTGTAAAACCAACGATACACAAACTTCCCAAAACTCAGTTTCGTATACCAGTATGATCTTTGTCAAACCGTGTTTGCTGAAGTCGTGTTACCGTAAGACAAGTTTCGGCTGAAGGTAAAATCGTAATAATTTTCGCGGTTCATCTTAATGCTTTTTAATGCTGTAGACACAAATAACTAGCGAATTTTTCACATAAGAATTAATGAAACCGTTTACAAAAATTGCGAAATAATATTTGAACGGCAATGCCTTGATTCATTTTAGAGTATGCTTGCAAAAGTTATAAACCAAAGATTCAATAATTATTAATGAGCAGCAACGGATCAAAAGTGTGGAAATGTTTTATTGCATTCAAACAGGAGAGGATTATAGATCAGATCATAGATGTCAATCTCTAGCGGATGGGCTCTGAAAAAAATGTCTGATAATTGTAGGCAGTAGCTCGGAATTCAAATCAAATAGGGGTGGGAAAAGTAGAAGAAGTGATGAATAATGCTGTTGTAAGTTTTAAATATATTGCAGCATGCAGTTAGTCAGTGAAGAGATAGAAATTTGAATTTATTACGTATAAAGAAACTATGTTTACTTTGTTTGAAGTTCATATAAATATTGTATTTTCCGAAATTAACTGTACAAATGTTATGAGGATACGAATGTAATGTTGTTCTGAACACTTCCGTCAAACTGCCACTTAACAATATTACAACCAAAAATTATTACAAATAGTTTTCACGAAATTACACAGCTTGAAACATGTCATGTAATTAAGTACTTCGTACCACATAGCACAAAATAAACAATTAAGATATACAAATAACTTTAGAAACATAGGGATATCGTACGTTAGAGACGAATAACATCAGTAGACGTGCGTAAAATCCAAAATAACACCTGTCCTCAGAATATCTTTGTGAATAACACTTTAATTGGGTTATATTCGTACAGAATCATGCACATAACGGTCTTTAAACGGGGATACGAATCTTTAAGAAATTAATTTAAAAAAATTACGATTGTGCTGCCCAAGTCGTATGGGTCCCTTATTACATTTTGCTCTTAACGGAGAAAACGTTTTGCCTCCCTCGCGTCACTTCTAACAACTTAATTCAACAATTTTTAAAATGTAGTAATTTTTATTTGTGCGTCTCCATAGCTATCTTAAAGTATTTCACCTAGCATATTTTCCAATTAGTAATTATTTTATTTCTGAAAATGAATTCTTCTCTATTATTTTGTGTTCCAATAACAGCAAAATCTAGGTTTTGACGTACGATTATTCCAGAACTATGGAACCGTTTTTAATTCGAGACGCGCGGTATTTCATGGCGTGCCTACAAGTTGGGAGTTGTTTGACATTAGCAGAAATACGTAATTAGTTTCTTTAAGCGTAGGTGTATTAGCACTTCAGAGAGGCGGGAAGAGGGCATAAGATCTGACCAGCTTTGTCGACAATCGTGGAAAACTCAGTGAAACTGACATCNGAAGACGCTTCGCCCATCGCCTAAGGTCTGGCTTGGGCGGTCGTCTAATTAACTTCCTGGGGTAACGGTTACTAAGGAGTGATGAAGGGGAGAGGGAGTATACAGGTCCTTTTCAAGCTGCCCAATGAAACATTACTGACTTGTTCCTAAGGGCTTGAGGGGCTGAATTCCCCCCCCCCTAAACTTTCCAATGCCCTTTCATGTAACCGGATTTTTCAGGTAAAAATTTTAGTTACGCAATAAAGTATATATACATTAGGAATCACACTGTGATATTATCGAAGTTAATCGAATAGACTTGTCGATAGTTGTAGTTGGTGACATAAATTCACATAGCTTACTTTCATAAATGCTAAGCATGCATTTTATGAAATTCTGAAATTTCAAAACAGTTTTTATTTGTATGATGGTTTCCTTCTTCTAGCCAACTATGAATTACTTATTGGGGCATCATTACCATCACTTCTTATGTGACGATTATGTTTTTGTGAGGCTGTAGCAAATATTAAAATGTTATACTATCTAATGACGGGCGTGGTTTGTTTGCATGTTATTTACGACGTACTGACTTTTTTACATCACACTTATAATGGTACATGGAACAGAATTGCCTTGTTCACTCAAACATTAGGTTCAGGCTGTTAATTATAAACAGAGCACTTTTGAAATCATATTTTGAAAAAATTCGCTGTGCTTATCCTATATAATGGCATGCTGGGTCCCAGCAAGTTCAATAAAATAGTTCTCAGTCCTGAAGTATTGCATTTTTAGCAAATCAAGTTTGCGTATTTTTTCGCAATACCAAATATTAACAGAAAGAATTGGCGTGTTAGTAATACGTTTATATATCTAGCAAGTTGACTTTTTTACATAACTGAATTGTTGAATAAAGTCATTAGGTCTATGGAAAAGTAAATTTTACATATGGTAATAATAAAAACAATGATAAAAAAAGATGTTTAGAAGAGCTTCTAAAACTGCTCTTTGAACAACGGACTGCCTTAAGGATGGACTTTTTTCTGCAGCACGTCTCTTACACTTTCTGACGAATTGTATACAGAACTGTCAAAAATACGTGTACAAACGGCAATGTGGTAAACTTTTTTTACACTCCCTTGCGGAATTATGCTTTCGTAACGAAACCTCTTTAGCAAAATTTCATTACGTCCTATCGCAGAAAAAGTTTAGTTGTTGCAACAAAAACGTTACTAATGGGCGATTTATTTAAACGTTTGGGTTTTAGTAAAATTAATAATGTTGTGACAAAGTTACCAATGTTAACCATATAAAATCTTGTATTACTGTAATGCAATTGTACTGTTGAATTGTTCACGTTAATAAACACTGTAAGTAAAGTTGCCGAAACGAAAAGTTGTATTACGCTAAAAATGAAAATTACAAATTATTTATGTAACTGCGACATTGAAGTAAATACCAGCCAACACCAGTTTACATTGACTCGACATTGTAAAATGAACAGTGATAACCTCGTAAAATGGAACCACTATGCTTAATTTCTAAACCATACAACGATAACTGAATGTAACTTTGATCAGCTTTCAAACTTTTCAAAGCAAGTTTACATGTGCCAAATAAGAAAATATTTTTTATGACATAAAGTACTTCCACTTAGCGAAAGATCACAGACTGCATTCTGACGTTATATGTTGTAGAATACTCTTATTATAACACGAAGACGGACTTGTCAGAATAGAGCAGTTGATAGGCCGATGGCTTTCGTGAAGTGGAGGTCGTCTCGCTCACAAAGCGTAGGCTAGATTATCCTCCCTGCCTTGTATTGTTTTTCCTCATNTTCGTGAAGTGGAGGTCGTCTCGCTCACAAAGCGTAGGCTAGATTATCCTCCCTGCCTTGTATTGTTTTTCCTCATAAGTTGTGTTTCTTTTTGTCATAAATAATAATTGCACTTAGTTTATTTTACATCGGAATTGTTTTCGAGAAAAGGAAAAAAAAGAAAAAAAATTTTAACACAAATATTAACATAAATTAAAAAATTTATAGTTTTGCCGCAAATTGAACACCGCCTTAATATTGACAGTACGTAAGGAGGCAATGTTGTTATATTACAGCTACATGAATAGCACAACCGTGTATTACATTAACCGCAACACTAGTTAGAGACGGCTCACAGATAACAGGAAACTACTGCACTTGTAATAATAATACTGTTGGCACAACATTATACGTCCGTCTATGTAATTTAATTAAAGTTTGGTAAAAGCGCGTGTACTAACATAAAAGAAAGGTGCGAGTGTGAACGGATTGCTATCCTCTGGCCAAACCACGTACTAATGACGGTTCCAGAAGAGGAACGTATGGTACACTCAAGAGCCAAAATAACTGGTATACCGGCCTAATACCGTGTAGGGCCCCCGAGCAAGCAGAAGTGCCGCAAGATGACGTGGCATGGACTCGACTAATGTCTGAAGGTATGCAGGAGACAATTTACACCATGAATCCTGCAGGACAGTCCACAAATCCAATCTGCGCCAATTTGAGAAAGGGTTGCACGTCTGTCACGTTTAATGATTCTCGTCAGTCATCGTTTGTCCCGTTCTTTCACGATCTTTTTCCGACCGCAGCGATGTCGAAGATGTGATGTTTTACCGGATTCCCGATATTCACCGTAAACTCGTGAAATGGTCGTACGCAAACATCCAAGTGTTATCGCTAACTCGGAGATGCGTGCGCCGGCTATAACACCACGTTCAAACTCACGTAAATCTTGATATCACGCCATTGTAGCAGCAGTAACCGATCTAGCTGCCAACCACATCGCGTTACTCTGGTTGGTTCAACACCTCTGCTATTTGCATACGCACGCATATACCTGTTTTTTTGCTCTTCAGTGTATATCATCCCACACCCTAACTGCGAGTACTGAGATACTTTGATTACCTGATGTCATCTACTTGTGTCAAGCTAGCATGTCAGTATATATGTATGGGTATGTTAATGTGCATATGTGAATATGAATGTGTATGTATATGTAATTTCTTACTATAACGTTACTTCATTGGTACCTCCACATTGAGCAACGTGTTAAAGGAGACCAGGATCGTATAATGTATTTTACACCTTAGTTGTGTATGTTGAATAAAGTTGTTCATTCATGGGATGACAGCGCAGTTTTAGTTTTTTCAGAGTCAACTCACCCGTTTGAAAGCACTGCTTAAATTCACTGTGTCACCTTGCGATCGTAGAGTGTGTTATTCCACCAAACGTCAAATGTACATTGTCACGAGCCTCATCACTGTTTTCATGTGTTAGTCAAATGAAATTGTGCGGTCGTTAGAAACGATTAAATACACTGAAGAGCCAAAAAAAAAAACTGGTATAGGGGTGCGTATGCAAATAACAGAGGTATGGAACCAATCAGAAAAACGCGATGCGGTCGGCAGCTAGATCGGTTACTGCTGCTATAATAGCAGGTTATCAAGAATTAAGTGAGTTTGAACGCGGTGTTATAGTCGGCGCACGAGAGATGGGACATAGCATCTCCGAGGTAGCGATAACATTTGGATGTTCGCGTACGACCATTTCACGAGTGTACCGTGAATATCGGGAATCTGGTAAAACATCACATCTTCGACATCGCTGCGGCCGGAAAAAGATCGTGACAGAACGGGACAAACGACGACAGACGAGAATCATTAAACGCGACAGACGTGAAACCCTTTCTCAAATTGGCGCAGATTGGATTTGTGGACTGCCCTGCAGGATTCGTGGTGTGAATTGCCTCCTGAATACCTTCAGACATTAGTCGAGTTCATGCCACGTCGTCTTGCGGCACTTCTGCGTGCTCGGGGGGCCCTACACGATATTAGGCAGGTGTGCCAGTTTTTTTGGCTCTTCAGCGTATATCACCAATTTTTTTTTAATTCTTACGCTTATATTCAGTAATAAAAATCAGAAATCAAAGGAAGTATCCTCAGAACTCGCAATGTTTACCTAATACTTTTAATTCAATTTGGGGAATGGAACTATTTTCCCGCCGCTGTTGCCAACTAAACTGTGTACCTGGCCGTCGGCGAGTAGCTAGGTGAAGGGGTAGTTCCAAAAGTGCTCGGGCTATTGAATAACGTCTGGTTGACAGCACAGAAGCGTGAGCTTGTCAGTTGTCAGTGGTGAGCACCGAGGAAGGAGACTTGAGGCAGGAGTGAGAGCGTACTGGCAGAAGGGTGTAGGGGGCAGGGGAGGGCAAGCAGGCCGTGAAGGGCACGAGGTCGCTGACCCTTGACGACCCACGCTCCGCCAACTGGGTCAGCGATGCTCTCCTCTCAAGTCCGCAACTCCCTGCGTTCTGCCGCCTCCGCCGCCTTCACCTGCGACTCGCATTTGTCCTTCTGTCTCGTGGCTCTGCAAGGCGAGGAGCCAGTGATCTAGCTCAGCGGCAGATCCTTGAGTCAGTCGGTGGCCGCGGGGGTTGAGTGGTCACACCACTCGCCTCCCACCCGGGCAAACCGGGCTCAATTTCCGACGGTGCCGGAAGATGCCGCTGGTTGGCGGGTTTCCTTGGAGATCTCCCGTTTCCCCCGCTCTTGCATTCGGGCGCTGCTTCTTACTCACCTCACTTCACCCTCGCCGGTTCTCAAGACCTCGATGTTAAGGCTTGGCTTCACCCCTTTTGCAGAAATTACTCTTTTTCATTATGTGTTATCTGGTAGTTGAAAAAAAATGGAACATATCTATATTTTATCCATAAGTTTCTGCCTTTTTGCAAGCAGAAAATAGCTTACACTGAAATTAAGATATAAAATGTTAAAATATTAAATTGTAAATTTTATATTACCAAACATTTCAAATAATACCTCTGGAATTGAACTGATGATACGAAAACGACGAATTTCTTCATAATAGGTGAAGCTGAACCAGATGAACTGCCCTATCTCTTCACTCGCGAGTCAGACTTTGGCGGGGAGGAGGGTGGTAACTTCGGGGAGAATTTTCATATCTCCAACATATTGACATTTCACCATGAACATAATAATAAAGTTATAACTACTGTTAAAAGTCAGTGACCACTCACTGGCGAGCTGCGTGGCCCCCATTACAAAGCTTGACTCGCTGCTGTGTGAACTAGAAGACCACCAAACAAAGTCAAAAACAACGTCAGCGCACCCTGCGATGGTCAACCACACGCCACTGCCCCGAGTTGTTCCCACCTTCATTAAGCCGCTTTCAAACTCTCCAATATTTCCGTGAAACTGCTTCCAATAAGTTTGGTCAAATGAATTTAGACTTTTATGACGTCAATCTAACGTAATAAACGCCGCCATATTTGTCTGAGAAAGTGGTATGGCTTCAGTTTCCACCAAACATTTGATGATTGGACCGGTTCTAAAATTTCTTTGATGTTTGACGGTCTCCGCCAATCAGAATCGTGCACGACTGTAATGTACGTCAAGAAACGTTAAAATAACGAACAATTGCTGGAAACGAAGTAGGTTATGAAGATAATTAATTTATGTAGAAGCTCTCTGGGCATGAATGCTATTTTAAGTGAATATTGCGCATACTATTACAAACACAGAGAGATTAGATTTGATTGTGCAGGAAACATCTCTGATAAATAAAATCTGAATTTAGTAAAGAAGCGAAAATAAATTACAACATTCCTTACATTTCGTCCTGTAATTGACATCACAGAAAACAAGCAATATCTTACTATAAACTAAAATGTCTTAATAATAATTTGAATTAGATTCTCCCAGTAATAAAATTTGACAGTATGGCACATTTTCAAACACATTCAATATTATTTTATAAAATTTGTTGAAAGGAAAAATTTGATGTCTTCAAATGTTGTTGTCAAATATATTTGTAAGCAAACATTTGACAGTGAGGCAGGGGCTTTACAGTGAGGCGAAAGTCGATGAAGCACTAGGGTCGACGCCGACCAGCATATGTAAAGCAATGTCGCCTCTACGCGCAAGCCACTCGTGTGCAGTCTCTCCGTCGGCGACTCGTCTGAACGTCACTTCAAGTGGCGACACAATACTTTTATCGGACGAGTCTCTGTAGCAAAGTGCAACGCAAGCCTCTATCGCAGTTTCACGTGAATCTGGTTTGTATGCTTTGAGACACAGCAGTGTGGAAAAGCCATTACTAGCTATTCTGGAGAACGTGGACATAATGTTTCCAATACGTGTGACGTCTTGAAAGTAGACTTCCATTCCTGCATTGTCTGGAACGTGCTTTATTTTCGTAGGTAAACTTATTGTGGGTACGTTAAATAGTTCCATCGAAAGTAGCAGAGGAAAAGCGAGTTTGGCACTGTAGCCAGAAGCCACCAGCCACCTCAGTTGTCAGGGCGGCCATGTTGTGATGGCACCTGAGCACCATAGTGGATCTTGGTGTGATTGACCTTGACCCTGGAGCTAGTAAACCCATTTTTTTTTAAATCATTTTAAAAATTTTAAAAATTCTAAAAATTGAGAAACATAAAATCTTACCCTACCATACCTCTAGCCCCCCTCCCGCCACAACCAAACCCTTTACCAACCCCTCCCAATCCTAAAAAACCGAGAAGAATGGCAAAAAAATTGAAAAATTGATTTTCAAAATTGAAGAACACGAAACGTTAAATTCACACTCATCCCACCACAAACTTTTCCCCCACCCTCTTGAGCCACCCTAATACACACCAGTCATAAAAATCTAGAACACAATTGTAAAAATCGAAAGGCTCTAACAAAAGTGTACGAACATATTACATCACTGACTCAGACATCCATGTTGGTTGTCGTTGACCATGAGCTTGACCCCAATGACCTTTAAAAAATTTATTTTAAAAAAGAATTGTAAAAATTTGAAAAAATTCATAAAAAACGACGAACATATTATGTTACTCACTCCAACCCGCATGTTGGATGTTGGTGACCTTGACTTTAACCCAATAACCTTAAACTCTAAAAATTAAAGAAAAAATAATTGGAAACAATCGAAGAAAGACTTGTAAAAGTCGACGAACATAATACGTTACCGACTCCGACCACCATGTTGGATGTTGGCAACCTTAACATTGACCCCNNNTTAAAAATCGAGTAACATAACATTAGACCATATTCCCTTCTCACCCCTGCACACCCCAACCCCTTACCATCCTCCTCGTCGCAAATTAATCGTTGTCCTTACGTAACCAATTATACAGCCACCCATTCCAATCAATCGTATCCGCCCATTGGCCACGAAATTGCACCTTTAACATATTATTTTCATTTTCCAGAATTGGACACTACAGTGTGTGCTAGTTATTTTTTTAATCTACCACCAGAGAGCTCCCATGTTGTACATTTCCAAGCCCGTAGCCTCGGTGACAACACACGCATTCTTCGTCTTTACCGGCCTGGATCAGGCAAATTTACTATATGGCATCGATGTCTGTCACTACAAGTCAGCTGATATCGTGTGCGGAAGAGGAACAGCGGAGTCAAGTTTGGGGTGAAGGGACAACCAGTTACGAGCATTGTAATGGCGACCAGCACACCACCATACTGGACCGTGGGGAGATGGTATGGCGGACCTTGTGCTCAGCACTGGTGTATGACGCCTATCTAGAGACGACGTCGAGAGCTAGCAGCCATCTTGAAAAGCCTTTGGCCACATAAGCAGCGGCAGTCGGCACGATCACCAGTTCTCGGCCTCGCCAGCAAGCATGTCTTCCAGTCTGCATATGCGAAGGTTGCAAGAAGTTAACCAGTCTCGCAGCTACCAGTACGAAGTGGATAACGACAGCGGATCTCGAGGAGAGAAAATTGACCTGCTCCCAGATCTTCGCCCGGTGGAAGATTTCGGCTGCTCAATGCTCGATCCTAATTCGCGGTATGATTAGGTATTTACAAGCCAACACTGTGTACAATCTGGCATCTGTTTTAAATATGAGTGTGGTGATATTCACAGTTTGACTTATTACAAAATGTGCAATGGGAATATTAATTTCCGGCTCAGGCGGAATATATTTTCGCCGCAAGACACCTTCCAGCTTTTAGCAAGCTTCCTATGTGAAGATGACGAGAGCTTTGTTCACCTTTGCAGTTCGCCCTCGCCGGGAGATATTACCGAAAGCTGTAATGTTATGAGGCACGAAGGTTATGATAAAGAAAACAGGGGCGGGTGGATGCCGACATAAAATACGCCCTGTGCATCTCATTTGTGTTCTGTGCACACAGACGAATTGTTACGTAGGGCTAAATTAAATCCATAAAATATAGTTTCTCGCCAGTGCGGTGTATAAATGAAACGCGTTCATGTTCTGTAACATGTATGTAAGTAACAGATCCATCTACATCCACTCCGCAGTCAACAACCTGTCACCTCGCATCCACGAGCAGCCTCTCAGAGACGCCGCTCTCAACGCAAGGCTGCACCCAAACCCAGCTCCTCCCAGATAGTCAAACATCTACAAACATCTGAACCTCACCTCAGCATCGATGATGCGGTGTATCTGCTGCTGGACATTGAATATGGTATAACTACAAGTTGCAAACATTACCTGTTCGTAGTGTGTGATTGTATATAAATTTCTGGTTCACGAAAATAAATTGCATTTATAACACATACTAAAATTTCTTATTTCGATTGATCCCCGTGTCACAAGTAACAGTGTGCTGATTTAAGTTTGCATGCAAAAAAGCATAAGTATAAAGAAAAGCAGATAATTAATCGGTGATTCAAATAAAAAATACCAGAGAAGTAAATACATTTAACTAAAAGGTTTCTTAGAAAATGTAGTTATAATGACCACAAAATACGTTTATACTCAAATACATATGAAACTAAGAAGTAATGTATATATATTTTTTAAAAAATATGCAAGATATTGTTGTTTGCAAAAATGCATACTTGTGTATGTTTTTAAATATAGTATTCTCCGTACGCGAGGTGCATGTCTGCCGGCTCTACTCCTGCAAAGCCTGCCGTGCTATCCCAACCAGCTGCAGGCACGCACTGCCTTGCCAGTAGCCAGGACCTCCTCCACACACGCATGGATGACACCTGGAACGACGCTTGTCGCCTAGCTGGCTCTGTGACCTCGCCCACGCGATGGCGACACTGCCACGTGGCAAGAAGACAGGAACAACGATCGAGGTCTGGTGGTCGTGCCCCACCTCCGATGGACATTGTACAGCTCTAGCATTATTACTTAGTGTTTGGTGTCTCAGAAAGTCTCGCCAGAAGTCTCGAAGGCCTACACTTGCGTAGTCTGCAACACAGTTCCGGCAATGCTTCCCTACGCCAATCTCTTCCTTCTGAGCTCCCCACGTAGACCTGTGTGTTTGCCAAACAGTTTACGGTATTTCCTGAAGAACTATCTTCAGGAACTGTTCTACTATCATTGAGCACTAGGAAGAACTTATAAACTTATTAAACTATCAATATTACTGGTCAGTAACATACGTGTGATTTGCGAATGTCGACACCCTGTACCACCAAGCCAGCATGCGGACACAGCAACAACAAACAGGCTACAGTTATTACCTGAAACACACAGAAAACACACAGCCATTATTACCTGTAACACACGGCAAATACACAGCAATTTACTAAGCTACAACGAAATATTAACACAAGTTTACTCACGCCACATCAACAACACAGGCTCTTGAATTGCTTAGATGTAATATTTAAAAAAAAACCAATAAAGGTGGGGAATATCTTTTGCGCACACCGACCGATAAAGAAATCTCCATACCTAAACACCACACACTCGATAGGCATACTTAACAAAAACACTTTTATTGATGTAAATTACCTATTTAGAACTTAGTGTTAAAATAACTGTACGTAATAAAGTGAATGGCTATATTAGGCCCTAACTGTTAGCCTAAAGCAAGATTATCTGTGCCCAATGGCATTCCTTGAGGGCTAGTTGATTCGTAAACAATGTTACTATTCTACGTTATCTATTATTCATATTACTAAAGTCGAACACAAAGTATACACCTCATCTGTTCTAATAACGAAATTATGTGTTGCGTCAGTTTAAACACATAACACATGAAAATATCCAATAACATCGTGTCTTTGCAACAGACGGTTAAACGATACATATAACTCTTTGTGTTTACATATTTATAACACATTTTCTGTGTAATATTTGTTTTTTGAAATTCAACTTTAATTCACACAGTCTAAGGTAACGTGTTTGAGAAATTGCTCCAAAATATTTACTCTTTACAGAGATAATCTTGGCAGCAACAATTCAAAGAATTGTTAGTGAAAGTACAAAAAAGTTCACTGCGTTGTACCGTGACTGGTCGATTTATTCCCTAGCTGTACAACCAGTCCACCTTACTATAGTCCTTTCACGGTTACTTCCAGCTTTTCTGAAGCCCTGCTGAAGTTCTGCTTTCAGGATATTCCTCCACCTCACGCCAAGAAACTTAACAAAGTTTGTCCGAGTATTTGGTGCGCACTCTGAGAAATGATATTTTGCATGAGAACTATTTGTTACTAGGCATTACCAACACACCTATATTCTCGCGGTTTTTATTAATATTAATTATAAATTAAATATAATTTAGAAATAAAATTTAAATTTAATGGAAAAAAAAACGTACCTAAAAGTTAACACAAGCAGTAAAAGTTTGTGATGCATAACATAAGTAGGAAACAAACACGTCATACATTGTGTGATATTTCAAAGGTTTTATTTAAAAAAATGTGAAGATATCGCTAATAGACTTTTGCAACCATCCCACTTCACAAATATACATCCCGCTGTCTTTTCAACGCGTAGGAGCTCTAACTGCCACAGCAAAATGACTCACTGGCTTTTTTGTATGTTGACACGTCATACACTTTGTTGGCGACGGACTTGTCGAGCTGTTTGTTGATAAAAAAAATTTTTTATCCGATGTCAACACGACGGGAGGTTGGCGGAGTCATGACGGACGACAAAGAGACACCGGGGGCTGTATTACGCACTGTTCTGTCGTAAGCACGCCATGTCGGTAAGAACCGACACAAACGGCGAGAAACGTAGAATATGACACTTGAGGTTACGACCCATGTCCCGAAACTACGCGCTACGATACCCACTTACACTTACAGTAACATTTCTTCCGGCCAATCAAATACTTGTTTTTATAGGGCAAATATATTTAGTCGCCCCAACAAGATATTTTGCAAGGCAAACAAAACTTGAAAAGCAACGAAATTAATTTTGTTCATCTAAAAAAAAATACGCTCTTGAATAAACAAAACGTCCGTGTTNAAGATTTCTTCCGGCCAATAAAATACTTGTTTTTATAGGGCAAATATATTTAGTCGCCCCAACAAGATATTTTGCAAGGCAAACAAAACTTGAAATGCAACGAAATTAATTTTGTTCATCTAAAAAAAAATACGCTCTTGAATAAACAAAACGTCCGTGTTGGACCAAAAAAAATTTAGACTGTCAACAAAATATGCAGTTTAATCGACTGCGTACAACATATGATTGCCTTCGTTGGAAAATACAGTAATTTTTGCGACAATTAGGATAGTAACGGTGTGTATTGATGCTTAATAATTGTTTAAACATCCTTATAAAACAAGTTCAACAGAAAAGTATAAAGTGAAGCTTTAAAAATAGAAATAAGTATTTACGCACGTTGTTCAGTATTTGGAATGTATGTATTTAAAAACATTCCATCAATTGCATCAGTAATCAGTTTAGCTGAAGTTGTTGGAGCGTAGCGTTCGGACGCGAACCATTCGAATCTTGGTCGGGATTCAAAAGGTTTTATATCAACCAAAACTGCTTAATGCATGTAGAGACAAACAAATATTTAGTTTCACAAACAAATCATTGTTTGGTGTAACCAAATCTTTGTTTGGGGCAACCAAATATCAGCAAAAAAATATTTCATTGCCCCAATACAAACAGCAATTTTGTGCCAGACGATGCCGCTGGTTGGCAAGTTTTCTCGGGGATTTCCCTTTTCCCACGACCTTTCATTCCGGCGCTGCTCCATGCTTACCTCAATCACCTCCATCGGCTCGCAAGGCCTCGCTGTTCCGAGCCGCTCTAATACCTTCACTCACTCATTCAAAACGAATGATTCATTCGAATACCGCAGACGAATATTGAAAACTCGATTATAGCGCAACAATACACTATTCGAAATGTTTTCATTTGATTTAGCCCATGCATCATGAACTTCAGACGCACACGCCAGTAACATGGAGAAACTCAAGTTCCCAATTAGCACCTGTTTACATACTTGCCAGCCTGCAGCCCAGTATGCAATAGCCAATACAACACAAGACCCGTTTCCACAGCTTCGCGAACTCTAATTCATGACCGGACATTAAAAAAGAAGCTTGACATGACATACAGAACTACCAAACATAATTNATTCATTCGAATACCGCAGACGAATATTGAAAACTCGATTATAGCGCAACAATACACTATTCGAAATGTTTTCATTCGATTTAGCCCATGCAGAGGCGAAACCAACACTGGCATCATGAACTTCAGACGCACACGCCAGTAACATGGCGAAACTCCAGTTCCCAATTAGCACCTGTTTACATACTTGCCAGCCTGTAGCCCAGTATGCAATAGCCAATACAACACAAGACCCGTTTCCACAANTGCAGCCCAGTATGCAATAGCCAATACAACACAAGACCCGTTTCCACAGCTTCGCGAACTCTAATTCATGACCGGACATTAAAAAAGAAGCTTGACATGACATACAGAACTACCAAACATAATTTATTTTAAGTTTTTGTATGGTTCCAGTTACATCCATATTTTCCAGACAGAAATTATTGAAAAATTAGGGAACCTTTAATTACGGTTGCATATTCGAAACGAATCACGTGAAAAAAGTTGTATTTCGAAATAACTTTTAATATGTCCCTTATGCCTTGACACGCCTGATTTTTAAATACTGAATCAGGAAATTGGTTATGTAGGAACATACGCATCTCCTAGATGGCGGGGATGCCTCTGCCTTTAAGGGGCCCACCTACATGGAACTATTTTCGCCTCAAAGACAGAGAAGCGCGGAGCGACAAGTACTAAGCTGCTAACGCGCATCAAGTGCGTCATTAACGCAGGGCTCGGAACTGGCTTGCAGTGCTCTCGTATGCGCCTATGCGACTTACACCCTGTCATGTGATTGGTGGGAAGTCTGCAGCAAGGTTTAATGCAGGGCCCTTGGGTAGTTGTGTTCGTAACTAACGCGTATATCTTGAGATGCAGCGCTTTAAAAAAAAGCAGTTTTTAGCTACGTGGATTGTAGTGCTCTTACTGGGTGTATGTGACGTCTTGAAAGCGCCTTAACATGCCTCGTTTGAAGTGTTTGTTTGTATGGTAGATCAGCACCTTGTGGGAACAGGCGTATTTGAAACACACAGTGATGCAGTTGAACCGCAAGGGGGGCAGGGCGGGCTTAGGCCGTGTTTCAATTTGAAGGATACCCTTTCTTCCGAGAAAGCACTCTTTCGCACAACACGGAAAGAGCACTGCTTCACGCTCTCTCACGCTCTCGCTCCTGTGAAATTGAGACAACCACTCTCTCATTTCNAAAAAGCAGTTTTTAGCTACGTGGATTGTAGTGCTCTTACTGGGTGTATGTGACGTCTTGAAAGCGCCTTAACATGTCTCGTTTGAAGTGTTTGTTTGTATGGTAGATCAGCACCTTGTGGGAACAGGCGTATTTGAAACACACAGCGATGCAGTTGAACCGCAAGGGGGGCAGGGCGGGCTTAGGCCGTGTTTCAATTTGAAGGATACCCTTTCTTCCGAGAAAGCACTCTTTCGCACGACACGGAAAGAGCACTGCTTCACGCTCTCTCACGCTCTCGCTCCTGTGAAATTGAGACAACCACTCTCTCATTTCTAAAAAAAAAAAAACTACACAATAAACTATGCCGGGCCGTGCAGCAAGGAGATCCTAGACAAGCTTTGTAACATACTGTGTACCTGATACACGGCCACAGCTCGAGAGACTGGCGAAGCAGCTACGCACTCGGCGAGCTCTGCATCTGATACAGAAAGTACCAGAGGGTTGGTCTGCCGAGAGAGTTGAGGAGCAGGCTGTGGCGGGCAGGTCTTGTTTGGGCCGCAGGTAGGCATCTCAAGGTCAGCCCAGGGCACCTCGCACTCACCAACTACAGGCATTGTTACCGCCGCACAGCGGGAAGGACAAGATGGTCTGACTGCACGGCGCCTCCCGCTGCTGGACCACACTCCTCACTCGCCGTCTACTCTCTTTCTCCACCACCACTTGTTCTCCTTCTTGTCCTTCTACACACCACCGTCATCCTGGACGTCCCATCGTCCTCACTCTCTGCTTGCCTATACACGATTCACGCTAGTACGAGCACTTAGTAACCCATTCTGACCCAGTGTACTCGATTGTGTACATAAAGAAAACAAAGGTTATACATAGCTGGCACTGAACACTGGAGGTTCAGTACCCAATGATCTTCCCTGCGGGCATTTGATTCTTAAACCAATATTTCTGCTCTAGGTAATGAATGATTCACATTACTACCGCTGATAACAAATCCTGTAACTCAATGGTCGTGACAATAACACAAGAGCTGTAATAGATTGAACACAGCACAAATCAAAATACGTGTCATTTACCACAAGTGAAATTATAAATGCATGTAGTTCTGAAAAGGTTAAGGCGCTTCTAACAGGCTTTACCTACTAATAAATATATTTTATTGCAGCCTCTGGCGTCATTTTTTAGGAGCGGTGTAATACATACTCTGTGTTTATTAGTCAGGTATAATTTTTATATTAAAAAGTGGCGGAAAGATAGAAATCGCCTGAACGGAAAAATTTAGCAGGGCCTTAATAAGTGATCACCTTACTGTGAGTAACTTTGAACAATGAGTCATCTAGCGGTTTACCAACGCTTCTACCTGCATTGTGCCTGTGAGTTACGATTGCCTGCTTTGCCGACGTCAGGTAGACCGTGCCGAAAAACAGTTCAAGCCTAGTCTTGCGCGACTAGAGCCGATTAATATCTTGGCTTTCAATCTTGCTTGACTAGAGATCGCGTCGACTTCATTAGACTTCATATCTTGTATTGGACAAGTAAAGTTCACGCATAGTTCAGTAACAATGTAAAATCACGTACAGCGTTACAGAACTAGGGTTTATGTCTACAGTTTTGCAGAACTAGAGTTCACTTGNCAACAATGTAAAATCACGTACAGCGTTACAGAACTAGGGTTTATGTCTACAGTTTTGCAGAACTAGAGTTCACTTGCATTCTTGTTACACAGAGATCACATGCAGTCTCGCGGAACTAGAGTTCATGTCTAGTTCTGCTGGACTGGAGTCCACAAATATCCTTGCCACACTTAAACTCGCCTATAACCTTGCTGCACTACCTTACCCTCTCTGCGCCAGTAAAAATGAATAAAACCATTATTGAATGTCACTAAGCAGAGAGGCACCAACCTTCCATCCGACAATGTGCCGTATTATAATTTTTGGCAGAAAGNGACACGGAAAGAGCACTGCTTCACGCTCTCTCACGCTCTCGCTCCTGTGAAATTGAGACAACCACTCTCTCATTTCTAAAAAAAAAAAAACTACACAATAAACTATGCCGGGCCGTGCAGCAAGGAGATCCTAGACAAGCTTTGTAACATACTGTGTACCTGATACACGGCCACAGCTCGAGAGACTGGCGAAGCAGCTACGCATTCGGCGAGCTCTGCATCTGATACAGAAAGTACCAGAGGGTTGGTCTGCCGAGAGAGTTGAGGAGCAGGCTGTGGCGGGCAGGTCTTGTTTGGGCCGCAGGTAGGCATCTCAAGGTCAGCCCAGGGCACCTCGCACTCACCAACTACAGGCATTGTTACCGCCGCACAGCGGGAAGGACAAGATGGTCTGACTGCACGGCGCCTCCCGCTGCTGGACCACACTCCTCACTCGCCGTCTACTCTCTCTCCTTCACCACTTGTTCTCCTTCTTGTCCTTCTACACACCACCGTCATCCTGGACGTCCCATCGTCCTCACTCTCTGCTTGCCTATACACGATTCACGCTAGTACGAGCACTTAGTAACCCATTCTGACCCAGTGTACTCGATTGTGTACATAAAGAAAACAAAGGTTATACATAGCTGGCACTGAACACTGGAGGTTCAGTACCCAATGATCTTCCCTGCGGGCATTTGATTCTTAAACCAATATTTCTGCTCTAGGTAATGAATGATTCACATTACTACCGCTGAAAACAAATCCTGTAACTCAATGGTCGTGACAATAACACAAGAGCTGTAATAGATTGAACACAGCACAAATCAAAATACGTGTCATTTACCACAAGTGAAATTATAAATGCATGTAGTTCTGAAAAGGTTAAGGCGCTTCNCACAAATCAAAATACGTGTCATTTACCACAAGTGAAATTATAAATGCATGTAGTTCTGAAAAGGTTAAGGCGCTTCCAACAGGCTTTACCTACTAATAAATATATTTTATTGCAGCCTCTGGCGTCATTTTTTAGGAGCGGTGTAATACATACACTGTGTTTATTAGTCAGGTATAATGTTTATATTAAAAAGTGGCGGAAAGATAGAAATCGCCTGAACGGAAAAATTTAGCAGGGCTTTAATAAGTGATCACCTTACTGTGAGTAACTTTGAACAATGAGTCATCTAGTGGTTTACCAACGCTTCTACCTGCATTGTGCCTGTGAGTTACGATTGCCTGCTTAGCCGACGTCAGGTAGACCGTGCCGAAATACAGTTCAAGCCTAGTCTTGCGCGACTAGAGCCGATTAATATCTTGGCTTTCAATCTTGCTTGACTAGAGATCGCGTCGACTTCATTAGACTTCATATCTTGTATTGAACAAGTAAAGTTCACGCATAGTTCAGCAACAATGTAAAATCACGTACAGCGTTACAGAACTAGGGTTTATGTCTACAGTTTTGCAGAACTAGAGTTCACTTGCATTCTTGTTACACAGAGATCACATGCAGTCTCGCGGAACTAGAGTTCATGTCTAGTTCTGCTGGACTGGAGTCCACAAATATCCTTGCCACACTTAAACTCGCCTATAACCTTGCTGCACTACCTTACCCTCTCTGCGCCAGTAAAAATGAATAAAACCATTATTGAATGTCACTAAGCAGAGAGGCACCAACCTTCCATCCGACAATGTGCCGTATTATAATTTTTGGCAGAAAGCCGATTGCCGTATATACGTTCTGGATAATATAATTTGTAGTAGGGTCCAAACACAACACTGGGCTTTTATGGTAATTTGTAATTTTCCTTAATGTATTAAGTATAAAAAAAATTAGTTTCCTCCGCTCTTTACAGGTGAGGATTGATTCCTTTCTGCTTAACACTTTCCAATTTTAACTATAGAATTCTTTATAACACAATGCGGCCGCGTTGTTGCAGTGATCAAACCATTCGCATTCCATCGCAGCAACAGGTTCGAGTCTCGGTGAGGTCAATCACGGGTTTCCGCATGGGGTGAAGCAGGCGGACGTTGTCTTCGGACAGTGGGTTATCTCGGAGTACTGCCGTTTTCTGAAAGTAGTATTCCATTGCTGCTCAGTCATCAACTAGCTTTCCGAATATCGCTGATGAGGACATAAAATGCCATGCGCCGCTCAAATTTATTAGTCCATTCATTTTATGAAAAAATGTGGAATATATATGGATAAATTGGAAAAAAATAATTTTTTTTTCATCAAAATTTGCAGAAAAATTTGTAGATTAACATATACAAAATCGATGTAAATCCACTCGTTTTTTCCAGCTCTTTCCCCAAGATTTGTCCCGGAAAAACGCGACAAAGAATGTGAAGACGAAAATTAAAGAACACAAAATTGCCTGTGACATATCCCAAATTACCAAAAATTGACTTAGAAAATCTTTTTATTTTATGGGGATGTATCCTTGAGGTATATTTTTAAAATTAATAATTCGACAATGACGTGTCTTACAACCAAAAAGGCAAAGAAAAAAATTAAAGAACACAAAATTTCCCTATAATATTTCCAAATTTAGTAGAAATCCACCAATAATTCCTATTTATTTTCGCAGGATTTGTCACGAAAAAATATTTTAAAAAAATTGTTATTCGAAAACAGCGTGTCTTAAAACCAAAAGAGTGCAGATAAATATTTAAGAACATGAAATTTTCTTTTATACATCTAAAAATCACCCCTTAATTTTTATTTTCCCGAGATTCGTCGTAGATAAACTAAATACCAATAAAAAATTATAATTAAAGAAATTTGTATCATACAACCAAAAATATGACGAAAAAAATTTCAAAAACACTAAGTATTCTGTAATGTATCAAACATTCTCTAAACTCCGCCAAAACTTATATTTATTTTCCCGAGATTAGTTCCGGAAAATATTTTAGAAATTAATACTGAATTGTGATTTGTTAAGAAATTAGCTTTAGCAGCATGAAGCACCGACTAAAGTAGTAAAGTGGTAAAACACCGGACTCACACTCCGGAGGATCCATTTTGAATTCTTGATTCCGCCATCTTGAATTTGAACTTTCCATGGTCTATATAAATCACTACAGGCAAATGCCATTACCGGATCCCTTCCACAACCCCTTTTAATTGCTTTACGTTTTTCTGTATGTCCCGCTCTGTTAAGGAAGGCGGGTGGTGGGAGTGATAGTCCTTACAAAACTACACAATAAACTACGCCGGGCCGTGCAGCGAGGAGACAAGCAATGTGACATTGCCGACGCTGCTAGTTGTGGCCTCGTGCTGGNCGTGCAGCGAGGAGACAAGCAATGTGACATTGCCGACGCTGCTAGTTGTGGCCTCGTGCTGGCGTGCTCTACACTCCTGTCCTGTCTTGTGTGGGGCGTCTCTGTATGACGGATCGCAAGCTCAATATGCTTTACATATATGGCGTTTGTTTAACTTTCGCGAAGGAAAATGGAGACTGGCAGTTTATAGNAAGCTCAATATGCTTTACATATATGGCGTTTGTTTAACTTTCGCGAAGGAAAATGGAGACTGGCAGTTTATAGAGTAAGATGCAGCACTGAAGCTACTGTGGAAGTGTTGGCTGAATGGCGGAGGTGTGGGGAAGTTTAGCCCACTGACCGCGAACAAAGAGCCTCAACAACGACATTTGCTTGTCCATTCTGTCTCGAGCAGGTACAGTTAAGTCATGTGCCACGATGGAAGATTCCAATCAAGCTTGCATGGGCGCTTGTATGGACGTTTTCGTAATTGGTCGTGTGCAATTTTCGGTGGGAGGTTTCCTAGAAGGTTGAAATTGTAGCCAATCAGAGAGAGGGTAATGTAGTATGGTATTGAGGAAAGATATTATTTTGTTTATTTTGTTTTGAAAACCAACGATAAGAACATTGAAAAAAACTTAACAGCAAATAAAAAACCCGAAAATGTCTACTGATATCGTGTGGAAATCATGGTAAATGTTCGTATTTATTTATTACAAAAGTTCCAATTATAACGACAAAACTATTAGGCTGTGTGCCTNAAATCATGGTAAATGTTCGTATTTATTTATTACAAAAGTTCCAATTATAACGACAAAACTATTAGGCTGTGTGCCTTAATGGATAATCCTCCGTCAATGAAGACTGTTCATGAACCACAGTTGCAAGTGTCATGTGACAGGTTATTGCATACAACACTCCATGCCTGCTTGCATGCAGGCCCGGATGGCAGNGAAATCATGGTAAATGTTCGTATTTATTTATTACAAAAGTTCCAATTATAACGACAAAACTATTAGGCTGTGTGCCTAAATGGATAATCCTCCGTCAATGAAGACTGTTCATGAACCACAGTTGCAAGTGTCATGTGACAGGTTATTGCATACAACACTCCATGCCTGCTTGCATGCAGGCCCGGATGGCAGTTCTCGTAAGAACTTCAGCCCGAGCAGATAAGCTTTACCATCATGTTGTTGACTCGTGGGCTGTTACCGCCTCACTGTCGCATTTTGTCCTGGAGTTCCGGAAGGAACTGCAGCAGCAGCAGCAGAAGTGACAACCACCTGCTGAGGTTCTGCGGCGCCTTTGGTAAAGGCCTCAGCAGGTAACTACCGCTGCTGCTTTACCCTGAAGATATAGTCGGCGAAGTCTTCCGAAACGTAGGTCATGCGGCTACAAACCAGAAACCAAGAGCGTGTACACAACGGCCGTGAAAGCCTGCGGGATTCATTAAATACTTTTTTATTATTAATCATATATTTTTTTAGCGCTGCACATACTTTTTATATATATTCTTATAGTCAAGACGGTATTATTTATTCTGGTTCTTTTTCATTTAGAATTGGTTATTTACGTGAATATTTATTATTATTTATTCATTGATTCCCTTTAAATATAATAATTTTGTGTCTAATATTATATTTATTTAACTTAGATAATTTAATTTAAAATGTCAGTTTGTGGATATGAAAATGCAGTTTTACTCTAGGTTACATACCGTAACTGNCTTAGATAATTTAATTTAAAATGTCAGTTTGTGGATATGAAAATGCAGTTTTACTCTAGGTTACATACCGTAACTGCAGCTTGTTTGGGCTACGCTTACCCACATGAACAGTGCACAATTCAACTTCTAGTTTCCGTAAAAATTCAAGATGGCGTCGGTTGGTGCCTGGAGCCTATCCCAAATCCCCTTGTGCCAGAATCGGCCGTATCATTCTACTGTAATTACCGAACTATGTTCCGTGATGGCAGAGAGCCGCACACGTGGTGCAGAGGGGGTGGCCTAGTGGTTAGACTGCCTGCCTCCCACCAAGGCGTCGCTCCGGTGGGGTCGCATGTGGGGATCGACCCAGACGATGTCATTGGTCGGCGGGTTTACTCGGGGGTCTCCCGTTTCCCCCCGCCCTTGCATTACGACGCTGCTCCATAATCACATCGCATCACCCTCGTCGGCTCTTAAGACTTCTATGTTAAGAACCGCCGAAATATCTTCACTCACTCGCGTGATACAGGAAGATGAGCGGGCTCTCAGTCTCACCACGTCCCTTCTGGCCATCTGTGTTGAGGGTGCGGCTTCGAACTAATAATAACTGCAGTTGTCAACACTGATTAATAATGTTTAAAACAAATGTGTAGGTTGAATGTACGGATAAGTGTTGCCAGCTGTTCCGTATTGTACGGGAATTCCTGTATCCTGGCCCTGGATTAATTATTCTGCACCGGCAAATGACGAGACGCCATACATTCCGTATATTAGACTTCTTCGAAAATGAACTGAATCCTAATAAACGGTAGATGTACTGATGCTGTAATGCAGTGGCCACAGATAGTTCCAACCGACGCCGTCAGATGTCACTCATCAAGTTCGCTGATGAGAGCAGCGCGCTTGACGAGGTGTGCGCAGTATCTTTCCTCCTGGTGTGTTTTGGTGTCATCTGTTTTAATGACGAATAAATCAGATAATCTTATAACACACTGAAATATAAATTTATTTTAAACTAGTTTTCAAATGTTGTATATGTTTATAGAGGAAACGTTTACTGATGTTTAATACCCACTTTTCCACACTAGAGATAGTATTTATAGTATTTAAAATTGTAATTTTTATAAAAATTTATTTTACAATTTTATAAGATTCGGGTGTCATATGTCGAGCTGTAGGAAGGCAAGTTAGGAAATGTTGGCAGCCGTAGTACGAAGGCTGTTCCCAAAGTTGGTCAACTGGCAACACTGCCGATTCTATGGCAGCAACTCTACGACCGTCGCCCGTGAAGATAACTTCGGAAGGCAGTCTCAATGATACGGCGACAGGCGAGAGAGAACTTTCCTTAGAAACACTGCAATCTTCCCGCGACTGAAGCCGCAAAGAGCCAACTCACCGATTGTCATCAATTCCTTTTCACGAAAACACATTTCGTGAGCGAGTTGTTTGAGTTCGCGGCCACATGCGCACGAAACAGTATAAAAGTTCTGGTTTATTTATTAACTCTTTCGAAATCCCTTCGTGAACATCAAACGAGCTAGCCGAGGCAATTGTGAGACTTACGTCACGCGCAGACATCGACGGCATCGCCGTAATGCGGACACAGGAACGTTGTGTCATAGCCCATTGACGGTTACTTCCAACTTCAATGAAACCCTGCTGAAGCTCTACTTCCAGGATATTCCTCCGCCTCACGCAAACACAGCTTAAACGGAGCCCAGGAAATTACACTAAAAGGACGGAGCACCGCATTCGTGCGCACTCAGTTTAATAGCAACATGCATAAGAACTATTTCTTCCTAGGCATTACCAACACGCATTTTTNCGGTTTAATAGCAACATGCATAAGAACTATTTCTTCCTAGGCATTACCAACACGCATTTTTTCTCTCTGTTTTTATTCATATAACAGCATGTAGATAAAATATAAGTAGAGTTTCAGTTTAACGAAAATCAAGATACTTCTGTGTTAACATAAGTATAACAAGCTTGTGACAAAAGGCATATTTAGGAAACAATCAAACACGTAATAGAAGGAATGGTTTTTTTATAAATATTTTATTCAAAAAGTGTGGAGAAAACAGGAATAGACTATATCAGAGGGACACCGCAACCTCTTCTGCTGAAGGTTCTACAAGCCTTGCATCACGGCATTCGGTCGTACTATAATGTTGGAATACAAAGGGGTAAAAAATACGCAATGATTGATTTAGAAGAAATATTCTAAGAAGGATCTAGTGTAGCATGCATTAATAGGNGAGGGGTAAAAAATACGCAATGATTGATTTAGAAGAAATATTCTAAGAAGGATCTAGTGTAGCATGCATTAATAGGACAATGCGTTTAATTCCTGTCAGTTTGGTAATAAAGCATTCTAGTTATAATATCCAGATAAGGATGCGTAGTGAAGGGCGATACTATTGTGTTTGACGACTTTTATTGTGTGTGTCCCATGTCTTGATACTACATGTTTTCACTACTCCGTATGCACGATTGGTAGTTTATAGTAAACCATTTTATGTTTAGAAACTAAGTCATGTGTTTTTTAATTGGAGCAAAAATAATTAAATAAACGCGACATAAAATACCAATTTAAAAATACTACAACTCTGTGAGTAATATGTTTGTAGCAGGTCATTGTGTTGCCTTCACTACAGTACAGTTCTCAGCAGATTAAAGTGTTTTTTGTCATACTTGGAAAATACTTTTAAGACATAATAATCACAATATAATTTCCATAGTAATGTAACGGTAAAAACCGTCAACATTTTACTCATTCTAGCGTGAAATAAGTGGCAGTCTTGAAAGGGTAGATGGGAAAGGCGATCTCGAACTGTGGAAAGCATCGTACGATTCACAAACAGCTGCGTTTAAAGGCTGTTCAAGGTCAAATGAAAACTATTTAAGGTTGTGCTTAAAAGTTGGTTTCAGCTATTTTGTATCTTTTCACCTATCGTTAACATAAAAAATGCAATTTGCCTAACAAACACAGTACGTCCACTTCATAGTCCTCAAAAGTTACGTGTGAGACCACAAAAAAGTTTACTTTTTTGTGGTTATTCCAGCTGGGAGGTCCTTAAAACGTGCTCACTTTACCGTGAATAGCCTATGCCGACATTCAACCATTTTTCTGCCCATTTGACTATCAGAAACGACGTGGATAGGATTGGACGTCTGAACACTTCAGGAAATAAGTGCTTTGAGGTGTTTGTACANGACGTGGATAGGATTGGACGTCTGAACACTTCAGGAAATAAGTGCTTTGAGGTGTTTGTACACTTACTCTAACAAATGTTTTATGTGGTAAAAGTATTTTATTCATATAAAAGTGCTTGTCTTTTGAAAATTAGGATATAAACAGACACGTTCATCAGTGATGAAAATGTGACATTGTATTGGTTTGAGGTAGGTCAATGTTGAGAACATGCACAAGAGGTCTATCGCATCTTTAGTCTATGGTATTTAAAAGTAGCAATCGCGTAAAGGCCATTTCACACGATCAAATATGTATTGAATACAATTTACTGAACTAAAATATTACTTCATTTGCTTTGCAAGCAATATAATTCAATAAGCTTTCAAGCGGCAACATGCACATTTATCACAAGCATTTTAATGCAACTAAGAAGCATCCGCGTATCATGCAGGTGATGAAAGTAATTGTTTTAACTACAACACATTTTCTTCATATTATAGCAANACTTACTCTAACAAATGTTTTATGTGGTAAAAGTATTTTATTCATATAAAAGTGCTTGTCTTTTGAAAATTAGGATGTGAACAGACACGTTCATCAGTGATGAAAATGTGACATTAACAGCTCTGTATTGGTTTGAGGTAGGTCAATGTTGAGAACATGCACAAGAGGCGATAATCTGTCTATCGCATCTTTAGTCTATGGTATTTAAAAGTAGCAATCGCGTAAAGGCCATTTCACACGATCAAACTTTTCTACAACTACCTTCAATATGTATTGAATACAATTTACTGAACTAAAATATTACTTCATTTGCTTTGCAAGCAATATAATTCAATAAGCTTTCAAGCGGCAACATGCACATTTATCACAAGCATTTTAATGCAACTAGTCGAATAAATATAAAAAGTAAATATTTAGAAGCATCCGCGTATCATGCAGGTGATGAAAGTAATTGTTTTAACTACAACACATTTTCTTCATATTATAGCAAAAAAAAATTTTTATTATGCGTTATTATTTTGTATCAACTTTAAATGTGGACACACAACTCTGTCATTATGAGATTATTTACATTAATAATGTCAGAAAATCTGTGTTCAGTGATTTGAATATTGGTTTCAATAAAATATAGAACATTTTCAAAAAAAGAAAATCTAAACGCGACATTCCAGAAAGCGAAAGAGAAAACGGACGCAATTATGACGTTCGTTTATCATCATGGTAGAACAGTCAATGAATTGAATTCAATAAATATTGAAGGTAGTTGTAGAAAAGTTTGATAGTGTGAAAGGGCCGTCCACATCTCCCTGCCCCGCACACACACACACACACACACACACACACCTTGAGCGGCGTTTAAGGGTCACCTTGAGGGACGACCCCCCCTCGGAGGCCGGGCCGCGCGCTGACCGACTCATTATCATCTCTATTGAGGCCTCCCTCTGGGGCTGGACCCAGCACTGTGGGAAACTGCCCGACCCTGCCTCCAGCCTCCCAGACCCGATCACATTCCCCCGCCGCCGCGCTGTTCAAGAGGAGTCCGGGGGAGAAGGGACAACCTCATCTTTTCAAAGGAATTCCCTGCAGGGGGTTACAACAGTCTTCTTCTTTCGGACCGGGTGGTGCGTCACCATTATCCACACACCCCTGTCGCCGCTGCCACGCCGAGAAAAGAAAGACTCCCTGCCGCTGAAGGTCATTCCGAATATCAGGAGTATTCTCTGCAGCTGTGTTGGCATTGGCAGCTTATCCTGGACTGTCATATTCGCCTACTAATACCCAGGTAATCTGCCGTGGAGGTGAGTCGTGTTGAATCGAGACCCAGCTGTTCGCATAATGCAATTAGAAGAAGGAATCAGTACACGGGATTACAATAGAGCGTCCTCGACAGCAAAATACGTTACTTGCGACGTAGCGTAAAGATAGCTATTGCAGGTCACCACACAACTGGAATAGAACATATCTTGAATGTCTTAAATCACGAAGAAAAAATGCCGCTTACTCGAAACTTGTGCGTGAAATTTTGCTCCTGCTTTCAACATCTTTCCTGCCTCATAAGCTGTTAGTTTGTTGAGCACAATTTGCGAAATATGCTCACGAGAAGTAGTCTTAACTCGGCAGTACCACAACAAGCAATATATTATACGAAGAATGAACTGCGACCCTCTTGAGACGGGCCTGTGTTGCGAAAAGGATGTTGCTATGTTTAGTAAGGACTAGGATGATGATGACCAAGGTCATGATACTGATGAGGAATATGACAATGGCGGTGACAATGATGACAATGACGATGATGACAACGACGATGGTGTCAATGACGATGATGGCTATGACGATGATGACAATGATAATGGTGACAATGACAATGACAATGAATATGGTTTCAATGACGATGACGATGGTGACAGTGACGATGACAATGAATACGGTGTCAATAAAGATGATGTAAATGACGAAGATGCCAATGACGATGATGACAATGATAATGATTACAATGACGATGATGACAATGACGATGATTACAATGATGATGGTGACAATGACGATGACAATGAANTGATAATGATTACAATGACGATGATGACAATGACGATGATTACAATGATGATGGTGACAATGACGATGACAATGAACATGGTTTCAATGACGATGACGATGGTGACAGTGACGATGACAATGAATACGGTGTCAATAAAGATTATGTAAATGNTTTCAATGACGATGACGATGGTGACAGTGACGATGACAATGAATACGGTGTCAATAAAGATTATGTAAATGACGATTATGTCAATGACGATGATGACAATGATCATGATTACAATGACGATGATTACAATGATGATGGTGACAATGACGATGACAATGAATATGGTGTCAATAAAGATGAAGTAAATTACGATGATGACAATGACTATGACAGTGAATATGGTGTCAATAAAGATGATGTAAATGACGATTATGACAATGACGATAACAATGAATATGGTGTCAATAAATATTATGTAAATGACGATGATGACAGTGACGATGATGACAATGACGATGATGGCTATGACGATGGTGACAATGACGATGACAATGAATATGGTGTCAATAAAGATGATGTAAATGACGATGATGACAATGACGATGATGACAATGACGATGACAATGAATATGGTGTCAATAAAGATGATGTTAATGACGATGATGACAATGACGATAATGTCAATGACAATGATGTCAATGACGATGATGGCTATGGCGATGATTTCAATGACGATTATAACAATGACGATGATGGCAATGACGATGATGTCAATGACTATGACGTCAATGACGATGATGTCAATGACTATGATGGCTATGACGATGATGTCAATGACTATGATGACGATGACAATGAATATGGTTTCAATGAAGATGATGTAAATTACGACGATGACGATGGTGACAATGACGATGAGGACAATGATAATGATTACAATGACGATGATGACAATGACGGCAATGACGATGTTAATGACGACGGCGATGCCGACAATCTTGGTGAAGTAAAAAATATCTGTCTGAGACATCCTGTCGCAATTAATTCAGGTCGCAGTGCTCATCCCCAGGCCTCAGAGCTGAAGGCAAGCATCGCTGGCCAATAGCAGCTCTGTACTGCCTGCACGACCATATTTGGTGAGCAAGCACTGTGCATTTCTAGACTAAGAATACCCGCACCTCACCCAGCCACACTCTGACAGGAACTTGATTCTGTACGTATAAATCCGCCGGCCTCGTCTATAAAAGACCGAATCAAGACTCAGAACGCTCATTCTGTCCTCATTCGTCTCATCGCTTCGTCTGAGTACACCTGCTCCACCAATATTTCGCTGTTAATTCTACGCATCGCATTGCGTTTCTCTGCCGGACATAGTTTTCGCTCCGAGTTAAATCTCAACCAGGTAAGTAATAGTGTAAATGTCATATGTGAATATTTGTTACAGTCGTAAACTTTTGAAAATGTTTTTTCCTGTTTCAATTAAGTCATGTTTATTAGCAACGTATAATAAAGAGTATTATAATAATGTTATATCTAGTCAATTGCTTGCTAATGTTGAAAGTCTTATGGGGCCCATCTACCAATCTTAGAAAAAAAATGTATTTTCTTATAGTTTGTAAACTGCGTTTAATTTGCTACAGTTGTTTCAAGGAGTGTAATAGTGTTGCTACGTGTTATCGGACTTAGGGTTTGTCTGAGTTGTAGCGTTTTCATTATGTTTGAGCATTTTGTCTACTCCAGTGGTTTCTACCCACCTATATTTTGAATTATAGCTTCAGTACAGCTTAATTAAATGAAAAAAATAATGTTTTATCAATAGCAAACATTTTTTTTCTGTCAACAAAAAAAAAAATTGGCTCACGTGTTGAAAAAAAAAAGATTGTTACTAAACGAAAAAATAATTCTCATGTTGAGTGTAATGTTTAACGCATACTTAATGTAAGTGCACGCTACTTTGGGTTGTAACTGACTGAAAGTTGCCGCTACGATAATATATACAGGTATGCTCACAATTGTTTTTAAGTGATGAGGAAACGCGACTGTTTTTAATAGTATTTGAGATCGTATTATGTAAATATTTTCAGTGCGAACGTTAAATTATATATGAACTTTATAGTTGTGCGATACGCACAAAACTATACATTAATGTATTTTAAGTGTGTTACATTTACGAGTACTTTATAAATTATGATCTTTTAAAACCTTATGTAGTTCACTTTCAGAGCTGAATAAGAATATTATGCCGTACACAGCCCCACGTGGTGAGCTGGCTGAAGATACACATTCCTGCCAGCTCTCTCTCTCTCTCTCTCTCTCTCTCTCTCTCTCTCTCTCTCTCTCTCTAGGGCACGCTGTACCACGTCCAAGCTATTGAGTGCGTTCGCTGCCGCTTGCTGTTACCGACTAGGTACATACACAGAGATGGAATGACATTGTGATTCCTTTGATGAGAGTATACTTGTTCTGTGTGAGATTCTGGGAGTGCGCCTTTCATCTCATTGCTTACTGCCTGCTATGAAAGGCTCCTTGTTGGCTGACGAGTAAGTTGCCAGGTGCAGATTGGTAACACGGCATTCCAGTATTTCTCTGCTCATAGCGACACCATTCTCGTGGCATGTGCAGTTGTATCTATTGGCACAAGCCGTTATTTCACCTCTGCAATATTATTTATTCTGTGTCACTGTCGGACGTGGTCTCTGACTTCTCATAGCGCCACCTTCGTGGGAATATAAAACATGTTATTAATAATACTAAAATGCACCAAAAATGCGTGAATAGTTTCATATTATGTTAAGTTGGTTAGAAAGCCGTTTTCATATGCTAGCTCTTGTCTGCGGAGTGATGCATATTTTTAATAATATGTTATTATGAAACGTATTTATATATTTTTGCACGTACTTTAAAAACATTTAATATATGCCCAGGAGTGGGAAAACATTGATTCTATCTCTGATACTTTTAAACGGTAAAAGCTTCTGTGATATAACATGCTACTCAAAAGTAGACATGCACGTACTTTAGTAATATTCAATAAAATGCAATAGTGGTTTTCTTTAAATACATGGTGATTGTTACTTACTATGTGCAAAGTGCTATCCTAAAAACGTATGCTGCTGTTGCTTGCCTTTGCCTACTGGTCTATATATATATATATATATAGTAAACTTGTTACTAACAGTTTGTATTCGATCCTAGGGTTCCTCAAGGTCGGCACGTCAACCCCGCAAACAAATCGTGTCTCTCTTAACGACTGGCTCTAACAACGCCAGGGTTATCACACTTTGCAGAGCGTTACATCTTTCTTTGAGGTAAGTGTCACACTAGCACCAGAATTTTTAAGTGATCATGAATTTATTTATGTATGAATTTTTTTTTAACAAAATTACTTCTCATGTGCTTGAAGGTTAGTACAGGCAGCATTCACGGGTCCCCATCAAACAAACTCCGGAGTTGGTCGTCTGCCGTCGTGCTGCTGCCTTTCGGCGGCAAGGAACACCCAGCATCCTCGCGTCACAGTGCGCAGTGAATATTCAGCTGGGAGAGTGAGATTAGTAATGATTAGTCTTAATCGTTACTTAATTTGGAAATTAGTTCTTAGCGGTTACGTTTGTCCAGGAGATATCCTTCAGCGATCGCGCGACCATTGCCCCCTTCTCCAAACCAAATTCTTGGAGTTATCTGAAGGAAGCTAGCAACATAGCCATTTGTTGTTAGCAGAGTATGCCGCATTTCTTCCTTATTTAAAAGTTATTTCTATTACCTACCATTATCTAGTCAGTAGTATCCATTTGACCTCCCCTCCCGCCATTAAGACGTGTGTGAGTATTGTCAACCATGCTCCGCACTCGTGTGTCGCAGCTTACTGAACATGTAGCAGCACTATGGCCGGTAGACTTTCCAGCCGTCTCTTTCGTCTCTTCCCTTCCTTCGCCTAATGTGTCTCTGAGGTAAGACCGACGCCACCTCCAACGTTTTTCTCGTATTGGTTTTGTAGTATGTAGTTTACCGACTATTCGAGCGGTAAGTGGCACGAGAGCCAGTGCACTCACAGCCCGCTATAAGGACGCACACCTGATGTGCGATTTGTACTGTGTGCCAATTAGCAGCAAGGACAACACGTCCAGACACTTGCGTAGCTTCGGCAGGTATCGATAGGCAGGTATCGGCCACCCATCGCAAATATTGCAACAAGACTTCAACACAGTTAGGTGCTGCACGGCGACATGAGACAAGTTGTCGCTTAATTCCTGCAAAGCCAACCTTTTCCCGTGGGTTGTGCAACTCGACATTATTCCAGAGCAGACTCGCTGAAGGCGCATGTCACCAAGTGTAATGGGCCCGCCCCACCACCGGCGAAGAAAGCTCGCGTGGATGCACTGTCTGTCCCTCTACAGCCTGCGCCGAGTCCCCGCCACCTGATGTTTGGCACGGGGCAGGTCCCGACCACGAGTAGTCGTCGGGGCTGGCGAGTCAAACTAGTGTTGAGGTGGAGACGGATTTCAGGGTATCCTCAAGACGTACGTCTCGGTGAATGCAAATAGCACACAGAAATACATACGTACCTATGTTCAGGAGACGAGGAAAAATATAATTTGGCAGCTAGAACAGCAAGTAGCAGAACAGAGACCCATCAAATTTAACCTGTGTCTAGAGTGTGCATATGGGAAGCCCAAAAAACGCCGTTCCCTCGACTACGACCCTGGGTGTAACAGCGAAATGACCTTACCACATCATTGCTGGAAAGTCTACAGCTAAATTTCCTGCAGCCCCTCTACGAGTGGGGGATATGAGACGATTACTCCAGTGTGGGGGAGGTGGTTGGGTGTTTGATGTAGTGTGGTAGTACCATGCTATAGTAACCAATCCCTTCACCGTATTCGTCTTTAGAAAGGAGGGTATCTGAAGCGTCTCTCGACACCCAAGGCAACCCAAGGCTACTGGTGGCCCCCTCCCCTTGTTTCTACAGATTGGGCTCCGCTGCCCGTATCCCTATGGGAACCAGTTTCCTCGTGGCTGGTCAGGAGTATCTACCGTGATGGCTTGGGCCGGCAGCTGGTACTTAGGCCCGACCACTTGGCGGGGTGTTAGACCACTTAGCACTCAGGCCACTGGGGCCCAAAACGGGGATTCCCTATGTGTGAAGCTATGCCTATCAATGGTAATGGACAAGTGTTTGATGGCAGCACGTGGGCTCTGCGGGTGGATGGGTGAGAACGGTGTGACAATGACGAAAAAAGATAGCATCCCCCAGAGCTTTGAGGCCTTGGGCGTTCTAGAGGCCTCCTCGGTATTACTCAACTTGCGATGGTCTTACGGAATTTGATAATGACGGAAACCGCACTCATCGGAGTCCCACCGCACCTGTTACCTGCGGGACATATACGGTGTGACGATCGGACATGAGTAAACCCACTAGTGCCGTGGCAAATAAGTGGGAGCACGGGCTGATCGGGTTGGCCCCACCAGAGGTTCTATCTGGTGTTCCGATCAATAGAGGTTGGACTCGTACTGGCAGTGGTTAACTCCGTATGCTGGAGGAGGTCTGGAGAGATTCCCCCTCTTAAAGAAGGGCCTAGCGATAAGCAGGCACCTGCTCAGGTAGCGTCCTGGCAAGACGTTACGGGTCCGGGTAGTACTCCGGCCAGACCATGGGCTTGGTAATCTGAGTACGAGGGTCTCAGGCCTTGTGGAAGGGTGCTCTTGGTGGAGCTTGTGTATCAAGAGGGGGCTACGATTTTGGTTACCTCAGGTGAAAAGCTGGGACACCTGCGATGAGAAGGCGTGATCCCTCTTCCCTGCCGAGAGGGCGGCTGTAGCGCCGGATGGCCACACGGCTAAGAGCGCCACGTTAATATAACAAAAGTATGGTCGTAATGGCTGTATATATACTCGCAGTCCCTCTACGAGTATTCACGTGGTCACGTTTAGGCAAACCAGTGTGGAATAGACGGTTTTGGTCATGTTATAAGGTTCCCACACGCAAGATATAGCGTGTGTCGAGTACAGTATACCGAACTAACGTAAAGTTGTATTATTTTTCTTATAAAACCAGTTCGCACAGTACACTTGACTGTAAATGTGTATTTCAAACACGTCGCCTGGTGGGCGGGACTTCTCTCTTGGTTCTGTGGACCTCGGCATCGTCTAGCAGGTTCTAGGCGAGTTGTCCTCCGACCTTCCTGTATCACGGACCACTAGATATACACTGCCAGTCTTACTCGGACCACTTCACTTAACACATATTAAATCAAACTACCAAGACGTAGCGAGCTGGCACAGTTGTAAGACACTGGACTCGCACCCGGGCGACCGGGGATATGTTCCCGGTCCGGCCTTACTCATGTCAGTTCTCCATGGCTTGCTGCGATCCCTCCAAGTGAATGCCGGGATGGGTACTTAGTGCAGGCAATGGCCGAGTCCTTCCCCGTTTCACTAATCTCTAGTATTCCTGTGTCACGGACTTTTCACTGTTCAGGGGCTCTTGAAATACCAAACTATCATATTTATACTATTATTTTATTATATTAAAAAACACCAAAGAAAAACGCAAATACCCGAACAATGCCATAAGAGAACGAAAGAAACTCGACTTTTAATGGTTATAGCTCGGCATCTCACGTAAATCAAAATAACAGCCTATGTATTGAGGAAGGTTAGTGCTGGGGAAGAAAATCCACAATCAAGTGGAAGCGGCTGCGGCACATTGAACGTGGATGGGCACCTCGAATGACAAGGCATACGAGGCAATGTTACGTTATACACTATTTCCACACCACGTAGGGACATATTTTTCTCGTGAAAAGATTTACACCCTGGCTGGACTTCAATATTCTATGTGCACACTTGCACCTTTCCTTCAGCTATCGGCCGCCTGTCTTGTGTGATAACAGTATGTTACATGAGCGAGCCAATCAATATTAAATTGGGGGACGGAAAGATAAGACGCATAACAATTCAAATGATCCATTAACGAAAGTGTTTCTGAACTAAATTTATTTGTAACACAACTTGCCCTGAAATCTTTTCGCGGATTAACAGGTACCCCTAATTACAGAACTACACTGAAAAAAAAAACACGTATAGGCGTGCGTATGCCAATAACAGAGGTATAGAACCAATCAGAGTAACGCGATGTGGTCGGCAGCTAGATCAGTTACTGCTGCTACAATGGCAGGTTATCAAGATTTAAGTGAGTTTGAACGTGTTGTTATAGTCGGCGCACGAGAGATGGGATATAGCATCTCCGAGGTAGCGATAACATTTGGATTGTCGCGTACGACCGTTTCACGAGTGTACCGTCAATATCGGGAATCCGGTAAAACATCACATCTTCGACATCGCTGCGGCCGGAAAAAGGTCGTGAAAGAACGAGACAAATGACGACTGACGAGAATCATTAAAAGTGACAGACGTGCAACCCTTTCCCAAATTTGCGCAGATTGGATTTGTGGACTGCCCTGCAGGAAAGTACCACACTTGACGGAGGACGTATGGAAGTCTGTAATCACGAGTCCGTGCCACGTCGTCTTGCGGCACTTCTCCGTGCTCGGGGCAGGTGTACCAGTTTTTCTGGCTCTTCAGTGTATATAAAATAAGAGAAAGTGTATGTGTACTCGAGCCCCACACAAACCAGTGCAGTCGCATAGTAGGCTGGTTCTACATACTGTGTGTCTCGCGGCACTTCTGTTTACCGCCGCTGGTTTAGCGGACCACCTGAGGCTGAGCCAATGTGGCCCGCTGTATGGGAAACACTGGTTTAGGCGACGCCAGACTGGCCGGTTGATGACGTCAGCTGTCGTGGCGATGATTAACGGTCGGACGAGCAGCAGGTAGCCTCCTACGCCTAACCTCGCCGACAAGGCGATTAGTTCTCAGCTCTCGGCTATCACCACGCCAACCTCACTGGCCAAATTCGCGCTAAAGACTGTTCGCAGTGAAGTAAGTACTTCTGAAATCAACATTTAAAAAAAAATCACTACCCATAACTGCATCACACTACACTGGCATGAAGCATTCCAGTTGACCTGTCCGGTCACAAGTTCATTTCTGAGTACAAAGGTTGCAATCGGATAATGGTTTGGCATGCCCTGTACTTGTGATCAACACTTGCCTTGCAACCAGTGAACTGGGTCCTGCGTGCTCGATGATGTCGGCACTAAACATTAATTAGGAAGCTGTGTAGAAAATTCCACATGGGTGGTACTCTGTACAGCACCGGACATAATCATGATTCATAAAACGTTACCTCGATCGAAGACGTGGTGACTGAACGGGTTAAGACGGCAACGAATCAATAGAAAATAGTGCTGTGATTTTTAACACCGAGTTCGAGTGTGATATGCCAATTTATGATAACTGAANAACGAATCAATAGAAAATAGTGCTGTGATTTTTAACACCGAGTTCGAGTGTGATATGCCAATTTATGATAACTGAAATCAGAGCTTTTTATTTTGTGCATACAAAAGCACGAATCTGTACATAAAAAACATATTTACTTTCGTAAAAAAAACCCATCGTTTCACTTGGATGGTGCGTGAATGAAGTGAGACTGTCTTTGACAATGTTTATCTTACATATACCAAATAAGAATAAAACTTTATCGTTAGCAGCTCTTTCAAAACTACTCATTTAACCGGGAACAGACTTTTATAGTCCATTCACGGTTACATCCAGGATATTCCTCCGCCTCATGCAAANAACGAATCAATAGAAAATAGTGCTGTGATTTTTAACACCGAGTTCGAGTGTGATATGCCAATTTATGATAACTGAAGTCAGAGCTTTTTATTTTGTGCATACAAAAGCACGAATCTGTACATAAAAAACATATTTACTTTCGTAAAAAAAACCCATCGTTTGACTTGGATGGTGCGTGAATGAAGTGAGACTGTCTTTGACAATGTTTATCTTACATATACCAAATAAGAATAAAACTTTATCGTTAGCAGCTCTTTCAAAAGTACTCATTTAACCGGGAACAGACTTTTATAGTCCATTCACGGTTACATCCAGGATATTCCTCCGCCTCATGCAAANCTACTCATTTAACCGGGAACAGACTTTTATAGTCCATTCACGGTTACATCCAGGATATTCCTCCGCCTCATGCAAACAAAGTTTAACTACTTCTTGGAAATAACACCCAAGGGACAACGCACCGCATTCGTGCGCACTCTCTATAACAACATTTTGCAGGAGAACTATTTCTTACTAGGTATTACCAACACAATTATTTTCTCCCTGTTATTACGCGTATTTTTATGTTAACGCAAGTATAAAACACATGTGAACCGTGACATGTTTAGGAAGCCAACAAGCAGCACGTCATTCATAGGCTGATTTTTCTAATGTTTGATTTGAAATCTGTGAATAAATCGTGAACAAAATATACACACAGGTGTTCCTTTGATGTGGGCGTGCCCATTCTCTTATTGGGTGCGCGAGGCTTGGGGAACGGACCTTGTTTCTGATTGACTACTCCATCCTGCCAAAGGCTCCCTATTGGCTGGGCTGCAGGCTGGTGAGTGGGTTACCAGGCACTGATTGGCGAACGGCATTCAGACGTGTTGTTGACCAGTGACGCCATTTTCCTAGAGTGTGCAGCTGTACTTCGTAATTAGTGGATGTTTCGCCTGTGTATTAAGTACTCGTTGGCTATGTATCACATATAGGAATTGTTTTCGATATCGGAATATTACAATTTTTTTGCGGCGTGAGCGTAAGAAAGTCGAATAAGTTTAATCGCAGTAAAGATGTTTCTGATAGCTGCGGTGTTAAAATATATGCCGCTGTAAACTATATTCTCAAGAATATTTTGTATCAACACAAGCGACCTTTTTAACGCCGCAAGCTGTGATATCAAAACTAGTGATATCAAAACTCTCTGAGCGAATCGCAGGCTGCGAACAGCATTTACCTAATTCGTCNAATCGCAGGCTGCGAACAGCATTTACCTAATTCGTCACCTGTTCTGGTGGCGAGATTGCTATTTTCTCAGAGTCAGTTTAGTTACGTCTGGCCACATCACAAGAGCTTACATTCTTCTGCATATAACTATAATGCAATTTTGGTCTCCTAACGATCATTATTCCCTGGGCTGGAGCCTAGCCTNTCACCTGTTCTGGTGGCGAGATTGCTATTTTCTCAGAGTCAGTTTAGTTACGTCTGGCCACATCACAAGAGCTTACACTCTTCTGCATATAACTATAATGCAATTTTGGTCTCCTAACGATCATTATTCCCTGGGCTGGAGCCTAGCCATCTACGGATAAGCTGTGAAACAAGCCGTCCCACTTACACACCGAGACATTCCTCAGGCACATCCTGTGAATTAATATTTTCCTAGCCTTTGACTGAAGAACTACTAGTTATAAGAGAAGGAAAGCAAGAAAATACTTGTCTTTGAAAAGACAACGTACTTAATGCTATTACTGTTATACGGCATTGCATAACGCAAACTGGCAAACTGTTAATCAAACACAGTTTTTTCATGCAAAGTGGCCAATGTCATTTTCGATTTAACGCCTTGTTTCGATGCTTCTAATAGAAAACACTGGGAAATATTACTTAAACCATTGTAGCAAGGTTTAGTGTATAAAAAGCTTATTTCACTGGTACCAGTTTATGTTACCCTTCATAAAAAAACGCCAAAGCAAAAAAACCGTATTACATAAATCGCTGTTATTATCTTGGACGTACATGAACTACTGATTGAGATTCCACCAGAAATGTTGATCATGAAACTGACATGCAAAGGATGCAAATTATTTCCCGTTAGAATTAAAACTGTGAAATAAAAATTCCTACCTCAAAATACACATCTTTAAACATATATGATCCTTGTACAGTACGTGGTTTCAAGTTTCAACATCACACTGAAAGGGTGATTTCGAAATTTTATGACAAAAAATTTATTCAATTCGGTGTACGTTTGTTTTATGCATACAAGTGTAATAACAGGCACATTAGTGTGTGGAGAGATCTAGGAGGCTCTTAACATCGAGGTCTTGAGAGCCGATGAGGGTGAAGTGTGGAGAGTATATAGTAGCGCTGGAATGCAAGCACGGGAGAAACAAGGAGATCCCCGAGAAAACCTGCTGACCAGTGGCATCGTCCGGCACGATTCCCACGTGCGAAAATCCGGGAGGGAACCTCCTGGTATCAAGCCCGGTTCGCCTAGGTGGGAGGCGAGTAGTCTTGCCACTAAACCTCCGCGGCTCCCGCACATTAGTAGTAAATTTGTGTTTGTAGCAGGTTCACTTCATCGACGCGTGAATTAAGTGATCGGGCCGCAAACAATGTTAATTCTAAACGTAACGGGCAAATACTTATCTAGCTGGAAAGAAAATCACAAGAAGAATTTAGGGGGGGGGGATGTAATGTACCGCAGACAGCTTACAGTAAGAAGAGGAAGCGGCAGGCAATCAGCGTGTTTGAAATTCAGTGACGGTTACACAACTGGTGTAGGCAGACTGAGCGACTTTCCTTATTAGTTCGTTCATATAATGTTTGTCATGGATGAAGGGATAAAGGCACGTATGCGCAATTATTTGACAACGCCAGAAAACGATAGTGAAACCCGTATCGATTATTAATTAATGTGCTGCCTCTTTTCATTTAACATCACAGACCATTTTCTACATTTTCTGCGGTGCCTGTTTCCACTCCAAGACACAAAATGATGCGCGTTGCAAGTAAACTCAACAACGAACACTTCCATCGCTCCACTGTTCAAGCAACTGAAATGTTACTTACTTTGTCATTGTGAGCTGGGAAACTTACAGATGTTCGTACGCACATTCACCAGATCCATAGACGTTCCAGGCCGGTAGAACGGGTGGATGCATCGATGTAACCGGACTCGACCAACAGTGTAGTATCCGAACTTCCAATGCAGGGAGGACACGCTCTATAAGCCTTGTCGAGTCACTGTTTTCTCGGGTCATAGTCGCGTTGACAACACCACAAATAAAACAGGGCTTTCTCGTGCTTAAAAACTGAAAACCTAGGAATAACCAAAAATAACTTTACTCTACTGTATAATGTAAGGTAGTTAGAAAAATAATTTCACTTGCAATATACAGAAAAATGACACGACAATTGTGTGACTTCGAGCGATCGTTGCACGCTGCACAGTTGGCTCCCTGTTCCACTTGCCGCTTATTGCCGCACCGACCTCTGTGCTTACAGAGATCGTCCATTTTCAGATTGGTTTGGGTGGATGTAGAAAGTACAATAGAGTTTGAGAAAATGAGGTGCATGCCAACAATCTTAAACGCTAATTGGAAAAAGCATTTGAAGTCTAGCTCTAAATCCATGTATGCTATTTTTTTTTATTCGATGAACGGTACGAAAAAATAAAATCCACTTAATAATAAAAAAAAGCCACCCAAAGTTAACCTTGGCGAAGTTGGCTTCCCTATGTTCATTAATTTTATTCGTATTCTTTCCATTTGCAGGGTAGCAAATACCTGAATTCTTAGCTTTTCATCGTATTGAATTGCTTTGTCTAATGATTTCAAGTTGGCAATCAAACCGTGACAACGTGTAGCTTGAGATTACAGCTCGACGCAATACATGGGAGTGTTATGTGGTCAGCAGTCATACAAGAAGGAAGGGAGGAGGTAGGGGTGAACGGCAACCCTCCCTACATTTGGTAAAGGGTGTTAGAATAAGAGTAAATAAATTACTACCGAAACTGTTCATGTTCCCGAGATACGGTGATAAATGGTACAAAATATCTATTGAATTTCATAACGTATTTCTTATACGTGCAGACCTTCTTTTTAATGGGTTGTAGACTTTCCTCTATATTCCATGCAGCACGTAATTAAGGTGCCACTTCTTAACTCGCGACATATCCGTCCTATTTACTTCTGTTGATAACTACTCATAATATAAGCTTGTATAACACAACCATATATAAGGAGATCGTTCTTTAATACAAACGTTTCTCGTAGAGAAGCTTATTATAATGAACTTAATTCACAAATATAATGATAAACATGCGCGTTCACAAAGTGCGTTTTTAATGGTAAAAATCTTCGCAAATTCTTCCCAAACTCTTCGCAAACATGACCTTGAAAGAGACATACAAAACATCCATATGCACCGTTCATGCATCGCCCGCCACACGAACCAACAATACCCCAGGCAACTATACGAGCTTATCATGCAAGCAGACATCAATAAGAGCTTGGAACACGAAACAGCCGTGCCAGTGAACGACGTCCACAAACCACACGAGCTGCCGTCTGTGTGTGGTCCGGTGCACACCGGTGAAGACGGTGCGAGGAGAGGCACAGAGGCTGGGCAGAGTGTTCGCGGAGGTGCAGTAGGCTGCTGTGACCGCCGGCTCGAGTAACGGTGCCCATGCTGGGGTCACAACTCCTCTGTCTGCTCTTGTAGCCTACTTCGCCGTCACATCTCCGGTAACTCACCGGCCGACCTGCACTCCGCGCATCGCGGCCCGCGACTGCGACAGTCACACAGCTCGATGCCCGTGACCTAGGGCAACCTTCCCGCTTGGGGACCCGTCCTCGATTCCCGGCGGGGTCGCTCCCGGACGATGCCGCTGGTCGCCGGGTTTCCTCGGGGATTTCCCGTTTCCCCCGCCCCTTCATTCCGGCGCTGTTCCATACTCACCTCGCTTCACCCTCATCGGCTCTCAAGACCTCGATGTTAAGAGCCGCCCAAATATTTTCACTCACTCGCTCACAAAAATGTAAAACTCTTAGACGTTAATAGTTCGGACATACCTGTTTCTTGCAAACTCGTTGTTTGCGTGTTTGCGTGTATCTCAGGACATAAATATTCCAATAATACTTTTTTTTTTTTTTGCCAGAAAAGACAAAATAAATTATCTACGCCCATGTGGTTTCATTTTTATCATATTAAGTGTATTCAAAGCAAAAAAAAAAAACCTACNTGTTTCTTGCAAACTCGTTGTTTGCGTGTTTGCGTGTATCTCAGGACATAAATATTCCAATAATACTTTTTTTTTTTGCCAGAAAAGACAAAATAAATTATCTACGCCCATGTGGTTTCATTTTTATCATATTAAGTGTATTCAAAGCAAAAAAAAAAAACCTAAAATTTATATCAATATAATTCAATATCTAGAGTATGCGTGCGCAGTTTCGTGATGAGGTGGACGGAATGTAAAGTCGTGCAGTCGTAGTTACACCTGTGAGGTTACATCGCGTGTAATGAAAGCGCCAATGTTACATATCTGACTTGCAGGGGAAAGCGTGACGATGGAAGGAAGAACTGCACGTAGGAGCGATGGGACGCTGGGTGCGCGTGCTATTGTCGCCCTTATCGCTGCTCCTCGAGAGCGAAGGACAAGTTCTCGGACACATGTAGTATTATTAAGTATTATCCTTTTTTTTTATACTCGTGTTCGCGCATGTAACAGCACATCACCAAGTTATTTACACGTTTAACAGAGCATGGTCCGCTTGTTTACACGTTGCAATTGCAAGAATTTTTTCCAACATTAAGAGATAGGAAGCCAATATTCTCATCGTAGCCACAAAGATGTCGCCACTCGCTTTTCCCCCACTGGAAAGAAAGGAATGTTGATACCGTCATCGTTGTCTGCATGTTACGCTAATGCCGTACGCACTCCAACTCAAAGGAAGGTAAGTGCGGATGTGTTGTCTCTCAGCCCGCTCCAAGCAACATATCCAGCATGGGCGTGGTTAACTCAGGGCACGAGATGCCAGAGTTAGGCGCATAGTTCTCGCCCTACCCTCCCTCAAGCCATGCTTTATTCGCTCTCAGCGATGGGCCGGCCGGGATAACATAGCGGCCAACTTATAAAATCACTTTCCTGTCTGTCTGTGTTTGTGTGTGAACGTGTGTGTATGTCTCTTGGTGGCCTGGTATGGGTCTGTGTGTGTGTATTAGGGTGGGTCATTTTTTTTTTCATTTCTCGATATTGTAAAGGGCACAGCGATTGAAAGGTGCTAAATGGTGTTGGTAATCCATACGTAAAATTTTATTACGTTATATTGAGTTTTATTGCCTCCGGATTGTGATTAAAGATATAAAAAAAACTGTTTTTCGAGTTTTTTCTCAATAAAAAAATAATAATATAGAAATACTTTATACAAGGGATTAACATCGAATTGAATGAAAAATATGCTTTGTTTTATTAATACTAAGCAGGAAGGTTCTGGAGAGGAGTGGGAGGGGGGGGAGGCATTAGACGTGACAAATGACACGCAATTTGAGACAATAACAACCAGTGTCGCCCGTCGCTAACTAGAGAGTTCAATTTCGGTAGCTGAAACAGTCGCAAGCTGTTTGATGTGGTCCTTCTGGCTTTCAGAAGTCGACGGGCTGCTAATTCACGAATGTGCGGTTGGGGGTCGGTCAGTATTGCAAGCAACAATTTTTCCGGGTTTGCGAAATAGCTATTTCTTTGAATGACTGGATCAACAACTGCTTTCAAAGTTGTTGATAAATATCGGGATTGCTCGATGAGTTTGAATAAGTTTCGTGCTCCATCTTTACAGCTGGGGTGGGATTTGACAGTACAATGCAGGTATTTGTAAAACTCTTTGTTGTGGAACTATACCTTTTTTATTTTTTTTTCGTTCTCGACGCAGCTTACTTTTGTCTATAACTTGAGAATTAGACGCTTGAAGAACTGCCGATGCGATGGCTGCCCCTGCCCTATCCGACACTCCATATCTATCGCATGTTTTTGACAGTAAACCATAATCAACTGGACAATTTGAATTACCATCCGGTTTAGCATTTGAAGGTCGCAACTGAAGTTGCGTTTGGTCTTTACAATCAGATCGGCTACATTCTGATGTGTGGCAGAGCTCCTCCGTACATTTTTCGGATACTTTTTGACGTTTACTCAGAGATTTTTGTCGCAATAGCTTTCTTTTCAGTGCTTTTGTAATTAGGCTTGTTGTGACAACATATATGCCCCCTATCAACATTTTTCTAGTCGCTCGTTGGTCAAATATGAAGCTTTGTATCCCCTTTCAATTTTTGAACGCGTTAACCGAATTACACCAAACTTGGTACACATATGGTACTAAATAAGGACACCTGACTTGTATAGTCTTCGACCACGCCGGATACTTACTTTCAAAATAGCGGCCATCTTAAAATTTAGGGCGATATGTCATACCTCCAAAACTATACAACCTTTTTAAACCAAATTTTTATGCTGACAAGACAAGGTGTTAGCTTTGAATTACGAGGTAAATATTGTTGTTAGTCCACCATTTTGGAAGATAGAGCCACATTAAATTATACAGCTTTTACGTTATATCTCAAAAACTACTTAACCAATTTTCACCGAATTTGGCACGTTATAATATGATAGGCCAGATAAATGTAAGTAACTTAACTTTATTATGCACTTATTTTCAAAATGGCAGCCATACATATAATTTAGGTTTCTTTTGTATAACTACCATACCGTTTCACAAATTTCAATCATATTTTGTATGCTAATAGTATCTATTACTAGCATAATATAAGCCAAATAACGACCAGTTTTTCCACAATTTTTTTAAGATAGCGCTACATAAATTAATAAAGGTATTGTGTAATATATTGAAGCAAATAGGTTTCAAGTACGTCAGACACTTCTTTTCGAAATGGCGGCCATCTAGCTATTTTAGCTTAGTGTGATATATCTACGAAACTAAGTAACATATTTATTTTTAACTTAGCCATGAGTATCTATGACAATCATGGAATGTGCTATTACATAAATGTTTTGTCTTCTATTTACGAAGATCGTCACATGAACAATGAAGGTTTAATGCCATATTTCGAGGACCAATCAACGGATTCATACCAACAATTCACGCAAGTATTGCTACAGTAGGGTATGTAAATTAACATGTGTTATGTGCGGCAGGCATATTTTAATGGGGTTTATATAAATCATTTATAATTATTTTATTATATCTATAAAAAGTTTCAACAAAATTTAACAAAATTTTGTACACAAAAAAGTATTCATTAGAAGCATCATTTATGCATACAGAGATCCAGTTTGCATGGTTTTTTTGCAAAGTAGTGTCAGAAGAGTGAATTGAACATTTTACTGTATTTCTGGAATAATTCGACTAATTTCTACCAAATGTTGCACACCTAGAGAAGACCATGCAAAGTTACATGATTTAAACGGGTAAAACAATGATTTTTATAATAACGGCAATATAAATATTTTCATATGTTAGGCATATCTATTTAAAAATTTCAATAAAACTTTATAAGCTTATATTATCTATTAGAAACATCATGTACAGAGTCTTTCTTATGCAATTTTGTAATAAAGCCCCATTTAAGAAAATAAGGTTTTATGCCATATCTCGGAGATCAATCAATCGATTTCCAACAATTTGTTCTACGGAATTAGCGTTATGGTAAGTCATATAAACGTATGCGTTTTAAGTTGATCAGATACTTATTTTAAAAATGATGCCCATGTAAATATTTCAGGTTAGCGAACCCTATCATTCAAAACATTAGACAAAATACATCCGAAGTTGATGCTCCGAATCCTACCAACGTGATGCAGTTCATTGCAAACTAGCTTAATTTTACGAGTTTTTCTAAATAAGAACCCCTGGTAGTCACTCGTCTATTTTAATTGTCTTCGTACTGTTTCAGATGTTTCTGATTTCATTTCTAATGATATTGCTGTCGATGAGACGTCAACGCCTACTTGCCATCTAAGCTTTAAAGAACATCACAAAAAAAGTTTTGCACTTATGTAGAGGAAAGTAGGCTCATTTACTATTAGCCACTTCTTGTTTTTTACTACGAGCCTTGCCACTATGGAGAAAGAAGAAAGGACTAATTGCATACAATAACCATTTCACTCTGACACCGCAACAGATACCAGTGGAGGTGTTCTATTGCTACAAATACTTAAGGATATCTCAAGAAAAGCTTTTTACTGCGATAAAATAACAGACCTCCTACAGAATATAATAAAAAATCAGGCTTCTTCTCATCAGGTATCGTTTCCCTTCACTCCTTTCCAGTATTAGGTTTAGTTAAAAGAAGTCAGTAACATACATTACACACATAATAAGCTTATAAAATAAATAACAACTTCTGTACGCAACAGTTTTTATATGTGAAGAACTAAAACATTAAAGAATTTGTTTCGCTGATTTTTTATTGCACAGTGACTAGTTTAATGATAAACTTACATAAAGCAAATAATTAAAGAATTTTTTTTATATTTAATACCTGTTATCTATAAAACATAAATTATTTTTAGTTCTAAGTGAAATAAATGCAATTTTGCGAGATTTTTAAAGAATGATAATTTCAGGGTATTTGTTAGTTGTGTGCGTTGTAAAAGGAAATAGCCATAATTTATGAGTAAACCTAACATTTACATGGTAGTTAGCTTCTCGCTATTCTTCGACACTAAAACGCATAAATACTTTGCAAATCATAATGGGAACATTTTTTTTGGTGAGTGTTACTTTTAACTTGCTCAAACCAGCTGTCAACTACACTCTGTCATCATGGTAAACCAGTTATGAAACCTTTCGTCGATTAAACATCGAAGCCAAACATTTCGCTTGTAATAAATTTGGGTGTTTTTGTTATTAAAATAAATAATAAAATATGTTTAAAAAAAGTTGTTTCCACATTAAATATAACAATTTTCAAGTGTTTTGCGTTTGGTACTGCAACATTTTGAATAATATAAATAGAACTATGGATATTCATTATGCCAAGTTTTATTCACACATAAATTACAGAATAACGGTAACTTATATAGTTAATCATATTGTCATTACCCTCCTTAAATAGTTTTTTATAGCAAAGTTTGGCAATTAAAAAAGATGATGAAATTGATGTGTTACGTAAAATTTCAATAACATGATAAACATCCTTTTATAATCAAAGTCGTAGTCTTCGAGAGTCTGATGTTTCACCTCCATAATGTTAGTTGTGGACACATCAACACATTATTACGAACCGTAAACAAATTTAATCTTATCGTTTTGTTGTTTTCATGTTTTATAACGACGAACTTATTTAATTGGTTAACGATTGATATTTTTTCGTGCAAAATGTTATATTATAACAATAAATATGAATTTAAAATTAATTTATTGCAGCATTCACTCTTACACTAACCACTAGCAAAATAAATTTTATCTAGGACGCAAAACACATGCTGTAATTTCATATATGACATACATGATCCGCCAAACGATTTTGTAAGTAATGTAGCGTAAATGAGGCAAGCTATTATCAGATGCATTTATAAGATAGGCAGCAAGCATAAAATGAGGATCAATAAGACACACATTGGCTTTTACAAATAGACGGAAAGTTACACAAGCATGTATAAAATAAAAATGAAATATCTGCCCGGAACTGAATAGTGAGTAACAAACTAGATAAAACCTCCCTTACTGTAGTCGTATGATTCACAGAGTAGCACTCACTATCCCACGTATTTCCATTTACAGGAATTGCAATAGAGCAAATGTTACCCATCAGCATCTCCATATAGCTAACAAAAACAAAATTCAAAATAAAAATAAACAAATTGAAATTAGGAACTCTTGAACGGTAAGGTTGACAAACTTTCGCATAGTCGCATACACTTTGTATTTCTTATATTATTGTTAGCCAGTAAATCATTTTAGCTCTCATATTGTAAATAAGAAGTTTATATCGGTACTTGACAAGTTAGCCGACTAAGCCAGTCCCGTGTTTAATTTGAGAGTTTAGATATTTTCGGTGGCATCAATAGTCTCGTGTGAGAAACAGAGAGAAAAAAATTGAGAAGGATGTAGAGCAACGCTGGAATGCAACGCCAAGGAAAACGAGAAGCTCCCGAGATAATCCACCCCACAGAAGCATCTTCGAACACTATTTTCATGTGCCAAAATCCGAGCGTAACCCAGGCGGGAGTTGAACCGGGATCGACGGAGTGAGAGATAACAGCCCTAGCCACTTTGCCAACCACGGACCCACGTTCCATTGCGAAAAGAAAGAATTCGTCTACTTGTGTGTCAAATATTCTTAATTATCTCATTTTTCGTACATCAAACTACGCTTCAATAAATTCACCGAAACTAGTGGAAAAACATTTTTACGTTCAGTGTTTTGATAAATGACGTCTCGAAAATGAGTCCCTAAACATAATTTCTTAGAAGAAGTTAATGAAATGCAGTCAGCAGAGTGAAGCACGTCAACAACCCAGTACTGCAAACAATCGCGCGAGCGATCTCTCGGGACGTCTCAACCCTCCAGCACAAGACGACCTCCTCGGGCTCGCCTAAGGACACGCGTGTCCTTGAGAGCAGATGATACCTCCCCTACTGCCAGCCACCCCCTCCCTAACCGACATGCACTCGGGGCGAGGCGAGGAGATCACGCAGTGAGTAGACAGCAGCACGAGACGGGCCTCAAAATACGCAAACCATACCTGCAGTTTTAGTTAAATTTATGAAAATTCAATGCTGTGACAGTACATTTTTAGCATGATTTTACTCAGAAAACTACAACTTATTCCACCATTATTTTTTGTTTCAAGTATTACTTTTTCCAATTAACTGGAAATAATGCGCAAAGCTCCGCAATTTCATCTTTTTTTAAATATATTTTAACACAGATAGAATGGGAAAGTATACACATAGCTCGAACAATTCAAATTTTTACTTATAAGGAAAAAAGTCTTGTCGCTATGTCTTTAGTAGATCCAAAATAATAATTATTACAAAACCACAGTTTGTTTCTCACTCGAGGTGGGACTATATACCACTGTTAACTCCCAGGTCTTGAGAGCCGATCAACGACTGGAGAGGAAAACATCTCGCCCACTGCCTTTCCTCGCCTCTCACCTTCGTCGCTAATGTGAATACACTGTTTGCATTAACCATGCACATTTATACATTCTACATTATTTTCTCCCATGAAAATAGGTATTTTCAGTTTATTGTGACACTATGCCACTACTAGTTACTCGTTTACTCTCACAGCACCGGAAGTTTCCCAACACTATATTACGTTCAAATAATATTGTGGCAGAGGAAAATATGCCACATTCACTGCATTACATTATTTTAATAATAATACAACAGATTAACCGAAAGGGGGTAGAATTTTGAATACAATCAAGTGAAATACAATTATTTTTATTTATGCTTCCCCTTCTCTGCACGGAAAATATTTTATAACGAGCAGAGAATGTTATCTGATGTTGCTGCAGCATTACACTTACTGTTACTGTGTTAACAAATCAGTCGGTAAATATGTCCGCTTGTGCACTAGTGCTGTGACGTTACGTACCACAGACAATTACCAGACACCCCGAGCCTTTCTACGGGAGTTCACAGTGGCGGTGTTACCTCACGTCAGCAGATATAATCATCTCGGTTAGGTAATGCATTTCATTGATTTAATGTACATCATCAACATAANGTTTGATTTTTTTGGGGGGGGGAGGGGGGGAGCACTTGTCGAAAGTATAATGATGAACTCAAAATCTCAACATGCCGAAAGTACGCATGGAAACTGTACAAAGGCCATTAATAATTTAATGGTATAGACGGCTAATTATTAATTGAGCAATAATCAAATAAACGTTTGAAAAATGTTGCTGCCACTATATGCATGTATTTTAATGGGCGCACTCCCTGACATGAGTCCAGTAAAGTTGGTAATGACGGAGGAATAGAAGTGCCACGCATCACCTTGAAATAAAAATGTGAGGTAAGCATTTGTCAGTACTGAAATAATTTATTTTGCTTTCCGTTTTTTTAAATGCCTTACGAAGAAAAATTAACAAATTGGCAAAATATTTCTCCTGCAAATAACTTTAGAGTTTCACTTGACCAAAGCATGAATGAACAGATGAGGCCCGTGGGAATGTTAGTTTTACATACCGCGGAAGGACACACAAAGTGCGTACAAGTATATCTGAAGCATGACCTTCATAATGCTCAGTTTACTGAGGACAGCCTATAAGAAAAAGACATAACTATTCATAAAGATAATGGGCTGAGTTTACGCAAACTCAGTTGCCATCTCGCTGGACAATATTACTCCGTAATAAGCAGTGTATTCAAGAGACACAACGAGTCTACTGAAACGCAGTACACAAATTCATGGCATTTTCATCCAAAGTGGCGCATATTTATGCAGAACACTTTCCCCAAATATCGAGAGTACAACATTCATATTAATTGTCTACTGTTGGCAGACATGACACGAATCAAGAGACGGGCATTTCAGCTGTAAGTTGATGAGTATGCTGAGATTATAAATCACGTCACCACCCTGTACGCCTAGTTCTCCTGCGACGTACTTCAGCTGTTCAGCCACAGTGTCCGTGATGCACAGGGATGTGGTTATTGTCAGTGCTGTACAGCGTGAGGCTCAGGGTCCAGCGACATCTACCTGCGGGCATCTGAATCGTAAACGGCGCTACCGTGGCAACATGCTAGACGTCAACAACCTGTACCTATCTGAGAGCAACTCTTGATTTCATTGGCTGTTGGGCACAATACGGCCTTACTGACCTCTGTGACTGCTTCACTGTATATTGGTTGCTCAGCGGTTCTGCCGTAACTAGGCATACTGTCTAATGACAGTAATCAAAGGAGCATGCAACGTCTAGGAGTTCAGTCTGCAGTCACAAAACAACGGGCTTTCTGTACGTCTCTAGATATTAGTTATGACTGGTTCATGTTGCCGTAGCGGAAATCAAAGCCTGCAGTTCATTGGACGCGATAACGAAACAATACCCGTATCAGCCAAAGTGCAGCGATCATACAAAAGAATATAATTTGCAACACAATACACCATAAATTAAGTTGTGTCTAGGACTGTTAAAAAGGTTTGCCGAATTTTTGATGTTGTGCAAACTCTTGACTAGAGAGTGCGTATATGAGCGTCCGGTAATAGCTTGTGGGGCCACGGTGGTTTAGTGGTTAGACTACCCGCCTCTCACCAAGGCGAACCGGATTTTTGCACGTGGGAATCGTGCCGGACGATGCCACTGGTTGACCTGTTTCCTCGTTTCCTCAGGATCTTAAGTTTCGGC
>NQII01000588.1:519045-601790 GCA_002778355.1 Clitarchus hookeri | reverse complement strand
AAAGCTTCTGGTTTCCCGGAAGCTGCCCGCCGAGTACATACTGGTACATACTGGTACGCTCGTATATACGATAACATTAATTCATCATTCTGCAAATTCTGTTTTATCGGGAGGTTCTCTCGAGTACATTCCAAATCTAATCAATCAACTCCGCCATCAATTCTGCAGTCGCTTGAAGACGTTCCTACTGTAACAAATCTTATTAGTTCTCAATGCGAAGAAAACCTTAGTGTAAAGGGTAGCATCTTTGCTTCTACTCTGAGAGTTATATTTTCAAGTCGCTTCTAGTTCTCCCTTCCCTTCCCAACAACTGCAGAAGATAACACAAGCTCCTGCGGAATAATATGACTTGTCTCCTTGGGTGGGACACGACTTCTGTCACATTAGTGTTGCCTGGATTCCTATTGGCTCTCCAATGTAAACTGATTACTAGACTACTGAAATAAACTTTTCAAAAACAAAAAATTAATGCCCATGCCAATTACCATATACATGCAACGGTTCGCACTAGAATAGATGCACACATATAACTTGGTAGCGAAACAATAAAACCAATGTTTAGACTTATGGGTAGTGTTGTAAGTGTTATAGTAAAGTTCCAATCAGAAAGCTTTGAGGGAGGGAACGTAGGGAAGGGAGAGCAGGGCAGAGCTCTCCCTAGCGCCCACCGCTGGAGGGAGGGAAACTACGTGACACTGCTGGTGCTATACACACCAAGCTGAAAACATCGCTCTCTACCAGCGTGTTGCCAAATACCGGGCTGTGCGACTTACGCTTTTTCAACAGGTAATATGCACACGCGGAGCAGCTCTCGCTCAACCGCTCTCGGCGGCTGNTAAACTTTTCAAAAACAAAAAATTAATGCCCATGCCAATTACCATATACATGCAACGGTTCGCACTAGAATAGATGAACACATATAACTTGGTAGCGAAACAATAAAACCAATGTTTAGACTTATGGGTAGTGTTGTAAGTGTTATAGTAAAGTTCCAATCAGAAAGCTTTGAGGGAGGGAACGTAGGGAAGGGAGAGCAGGGCAGAGCTCTCCCTAGCGCCCACCGCTGGAGGGAGGGAAACTACGTGACACTGCTGGTGCTATACACACCAAGCTGAAAACATCGCTCTCTACCAGCGTGTTGCNCCAGACGCGTTTTCAACTTCTTCTCATTATTTTCGCATTTGGATTTTAATAACTTAATTTATACACGTTATGATATGAATTCGCACATCAGTGAGACATTTACATTCCCAACCGTTTTTAGACTTGGGTGGTGCAAAAATTAAGCTATCAGGCCTATGTCAAAGTTAACTCAATGTACGGTAGAATGAAACAACACGAGGGCTTTCAAAAGCCGGGACTTTCAAAAGTGCTCGAACAATCGCGAACAGTCTACGCCAGTCTCGTGGCTGTCAACTCACCATGTGGACATGACCGCCAGTTTTTTCTCAAGGAACTGTTCGTGCACAGCGGAGTTCGGTTTCAGCGCTGTTAAAGGGCTTCACCGAGCGCGTTTGCTCGTGAAACAGCAAGTTAGACTGGAATTGATATGGACGCGTGTATCAAGTACCGAGTGTTTGCTGTTGCCGCAAGTGACTTTCCGTCCCCTTCCGCGGGAATGCTGTTGCATTCTCATTGGATGGATCGCCGAACTAAGAAAAAAAAGGCATTATATATTGTTTTAACTTGGATTAGTTGAGTGAAATAATGTCCAAGAATGCCTTTCTGTTTTCCATATCAGGGGAATATTTGCTGCAGAATGGAACAACGTGTAGAGGATTTCAAGTGTTCTGGAAATCGCGGAGCGGCTTTCCCGTAGGTGCCTTACGACCTTCGCCCAGTAATGAAAGGCATCTCATTGGACTGTGTGGACAGTGGTAACCTTCAATAGAGGAGCTTTCCTAGCTAATTTACTGCCAAAGCATAACCATTTATTTTAATAATGTCTGCATTAAGATTCATCAATTCAGAGACATAATACCATGGTAAACGAATGATTTTTTTTAATGATATTCCTTTTGACAGGTTTAAGCTATCTCGTAGAAGAGGGAAAAAAATGTTAAAGTTACGCTTTTTTCGACTGTTTTAGAAAATATAATGCCCAGTTAAGTTCATGGTTACAGCACTGCAGCGTAGATTTATCTGTCAATCACATTGTCTGAAAGCTTAACGAGATGTCAATCACATTGACTGAAAGCTTAACCAGATGTCAATCATCAATCACGGTGTTGTACCTGCCAGTGTTCTAAGCAGTTTTGCCTCGGATAAATAATGTTCAACACGCTTCAGAAAACGTTTGCTGCTATTTTCAGATGCCAGAGTTAAACGTGTTTTTGAGACAGTGTTACATTTTTTTTCAATAAATATAATCTTATAAGCTCCCTAGTTATTTCTTGGTGTCAAATCTGGCCGCCTCCACTTTATTTCCGCAGGGCAGTCACCAAGTTAAAACCAGGTAAGTTTTGGATATCTTCATTTTCATACAGACACTGTCCTCCTATGCACATTTGTAAGACATTCTTAACAAAGCAGCCTGATTAGGCGGAGAGTTTGGTTAGGTTACAAGATTCTTGTTCAAGAACAAAGTGACAGAAGACACCACAATACAGTAAAATACCTCAACATGTAATGCAATATATTTCTATGCCGTAATGCAAATATACTTAAAACCTTTAGTGAAATACTTGATAATTTCTAAACAAAATTGCTTTATAAGAAGAAACGGTAAGAGAGAATTGCTTGACTAACCTATTAAACCTCGCATTAAAGACCAGAAACTGATCTCAGTTGATTGTCCCTAAAGTCATCTGCATCATCACACTGAACCTTTGTGAAAATGAGTGTCACCTTCCTGCCTTATGGTTCAACTAAAAATTTGTCGCATGATTATAAACGTAAATTTTTCAGCTCATTTGAAGAATAATAGAACATAAAGACTGAAGGAAATAGCTTCGTTTCTGATCAAAATAAACCTTCGACCCTACAGCTGAACATTATCCACAAAATCATTAGAAGTTACATTAGTATTGCAAGAGACTGCACGGCGGCGACAGGAATTGACGACCAGTGTAATACTGTAATCTGTGCAGAGAACATTCTGGCGGAGCTAGTGAGTGGTACCAGCCTCACAGGCAGATCTGGCTCTTTCTTGGTAACTCCCACTTCCCAAGGCAAATACCACCTTTCATTAGGATTGCAGGTTACATCCTAACATCTATATTGTCCCTGCTCTATGAAATGCCCTCATGGTTGGTCTCCAGTATATTGACAAGTCATTCTCGCAGGTCTCAGTGCTATTAGTTTCACCATCCCAGACAAAAAGAATCACTAAAAAACGTAATGTTTTTATTGCATTTTTAAAATTGAAACTGAACATTATTGCTGACAAAATGACAAAAACCAATGTATTAATAGAAATAAATGTACCCCACACTGCTACGTGACAAAAAAATGTTTACATTTATAACGAGATATTAAAGTTAAAAAAATAATGGTTTTCTGCAATTTGTTGGTTTCAAAATACTGCATGAAAGTTCCATTGTGTAAGTAATTTGTAATAATATTATTCTTACTGTACTGTGGTTTAACTTATTACGTGTACACAAGTCAGTGGCCGCTAAGTTAAGGAGCGCGGCAAGCTCTCACAGGAATATGCAATCAAGAACTACATGTGATCTACTGGTACTTTGCATATTCAGATGCGGTTTGTTTGTACACCACATAATTTGATCTGCAAGAACATACATACTCGAGACAGTTAAAGCAGCATATGGATTTCGTATAAACATTTTTTTTTAACTGCCTGTCAAAAATAATGAACAGAAGCTACAAAATCAACAATCTATAGAAAAGTTTGTCTTGCAATTCACAAAATATGATCTCGGTCTGTATAAAAACTAAGGTTTAAAACAAATTACATTAAAAGTTTGTAAGTGGTTTTAACTACACAAACGCTTTTGTTTGGGATGTTAAAGTGATTTTAAAACTGAAATGTTATTCTTTTTGAACTTTTGACATTTATGGAGACAAATACAAAGTTATGTGCAATGCAAGACTAACTTATTTGATATCTTTGAATTTTGTGGTTTTTGTCCCTAATTACTAATAAGAATGTTATAATTTTTTTATAACATATCTAGATAACGTAATATTTATTGTTGTGTATCATGGTGAAACTCTTTTTGAGGTGTGTATTTTCCCACACACAAGTATAGTTTTAGCATATATAACATGGTATGTTAACTTCTAGAACATGCATATATCCGCACCAAACACGTGGAATGACATTCCTGTAACCAAGTATTTCAACTATACAAAACTATACTTCTCAAAAAGTAAAACATTTCATACTATTTATGCACCTAAATGCAATAATTTCTTTGATGGATTTGCTTGATGTAAATAGCAAACACCAATCTACGCTGCACGTTAAATTTCAACTAAAACATTAAAACTGCATTTGACGTGATCAATGAAGTTTTGTTAATTAGATAACTAAAACATAAATCATAGGAAAGGGGATGTACGAACATCGCAAACAGCGTATAAAGGGAAATTATTTTATTACTCAAATTAAACATCTCGTTTCTGCTTGCAAACTTCCTTACATTAAAGTTCCACTTTTCAATTAACAGTTTTAAAAATTTTGGTGAAAATATTGTACAACAGGACAACAGGGTAATCCGTACAGATATGTTATAAAAATACAGAAGAAAACATTTTCCTCGAAAATTGCCACGATTTTTAATGTCACAGGCAGTATCAATAACAATGGCCGACTAGAAATGTGGCAATAAATCCTCGTTTAACTTCTTTATTCCCTCATCTCACTTCTGTCTCTTTCTTTTTCCAGTTCTGCCAGGTCTGGGTTCATTTATTTGAAAAAAATTACAGGCGGCAAAAAATCAAGAAAATAAATAGTAGGAAATTACGTGCATTAAGAGAAAACAGAGCATCTGAGTGAAAACGATACACACAGCACATAAAATAACATACTAGAGAACATACAATCACTCTCTGCTTTCTACAAGAGAAAGTTAACTTATAGCTCTAGGGCCCCAATTACTTCCTCTTTGCACAGACTGGTCCTAGTTGAGAACTTCTGAATCAACATTTGGAAACAAACCCTTTCACATTACAGTATATACTTTCTTGTACTAACAAAAATGCTTATGGTAAAGTTGGCAGCAAAGACGGAAATAGTTCCAAATAATATTAAAACTCTAATGTTATAATTCCAATAACGCTCCCAAATTTTGTTTACTTTTTTTATGCATGCAGAAGTAATGACTGTTGAAAAGTAATGCAATGATGTATATTATTTTTGTTTAATGCACGCAGAAGTAAAAATTGGCTTAAAAGTAGCACATTGATGTTTTTGAAAATCTCACATCATTACTTGACAAATTGGTTTTGCAGATTTTTTTTCTCCCATATTTATAAAGTGTTTAGTAAACAATGTTATTTCAGGGAATTTGAAACTTTATTAACTTATAATGAGTAAAATTATTACGCGTGTGTTCTCTGCAAAGTGGTGCATTTTGTAATGAACAGCTTCCCGTTGCTCTGTAAACACAGTTTCAAGTCCAAGAAAGACAACTGCCGCATATCATGTACGAAACTGACATGTGTCACTAAATGCTGACGAATCTGTCATATTCAATGAAACCACAACTGCACTTTACGAAATTTCACTCAAGCAAACCTAGTTACATAGATGATATTTTTTTGCAGTTTGGCCAACTTAAATGCATGCTTGCATTATGTAAGTGACTGTTAAACCTGACAATATGGAGGAAAACTTAAGTTATGGATTAAACATGATAATGCACTGTTATCAATGTAATTGCCTACTATGATGTGTAAACAGAATTTTGTATAATTCTACTGAAATAAAATAATGTACGTCACTTGAAATCACTTACATCATGCACGTTTTCCTTGATTCTACAAAATAAGGTTTTTTTAAACCTCACTGTATGAAGATAAGAACGAACAAACATGAGCATGTAATGCCTACAGAGCACACTACTTCTGACAATTAAAACGAAAACATCGCTCATTACATGATACGCCAAGTGACAACTGGCTACACGCATCATGGGAGAAGATGTAACAATAATGTTCAAGGTCTCTGCGAATATCTCAATACAAACTCCAAAAAAGTTGCTGCTGGAGCCAAAACTGTGCATGTCAATAAAACCAACAATTGAGCATTTAAGACAAAGAACAGCATGTATACATAAATTAAGTACATAACCACATCTCAGTAAGAAGGAAACGTGCATGTAGCATTTTTTTTGTCAAACCGCCGATAAACTTCCGACTCAGAACAATATGGAAATTCTGCGTGACCAGTTCCAGGCTGCCTAAAATCGAAACCCGGTGTATGACAAATACAGTGACGTGTGTGTACTGTATTATATATACACATACAAACATGACAAATACATAGATTTTAGTGTTAATGTCTTTCCCTATAACAAAAAAATTTTTTGTAAGCTTGGGGTGTAATGAGCTTCATCCAGCGATGTACGCAAAGAAGCCAGCAATAAAATCTATTATCAACACTTAGGGGCTAATATCAACCCATTGAAGTTGCACGAAACAAACTTCTCAGCCCTGTTCGAGTGAACATATCCACGACAATTAATTTATGTAACATATATGACAATCTAAGATCTACATTAAAGTCAGCAAAACCACAGCTGAGGCCATAGTTTCTTTAAGGGTTTTGTGGACGTGCCGGCAGAGTGACGCCAGGAGCCTCGCAGTTGCAAAGGCGCGCTACCAAAGGTTTCTGCACATGCAACTGTTCCTGCAAGAGCAGACGACATCCGGAGACAACGGAAGGCACCAGGGCGCGGACACAGCTGCATTTTGCAGCTGCCCAAGGGACNCGGAGCCGGACGACGGCAGTCGGAGGCGAGCAGTCAGTGAGAGACGTCAACGAGTCAGTCAGACTTCGTCAAAGGAGAAGGGTGGACCGGGAGCCGAGAGAAAACGAATTCGCCAAATGCATCAAGACGTGGACCTCAGTCGGTGGCCGTCAAACGGGACGTGCGACGGGAAGAGTCAGAGAAAAAGCGGCAGTCGGCCGACGGGGAATCCGGAGCAGTGCCAAGTAGCCAGCCGAGAGAAGACAGCGCCGCAGTGTCAGATAAGTAGTTTTCTACACCAAGTGTGAAGAATCGTGCCCCCCACCAAGACGCTAATCGCGGCGTCAAACCATACGTAGCCTACATAGAAAAAGGGGAGGGGAGTTTGTCTCGTGAGTTCATGTACCAGTTAACCTGTTCAAGCAACAATAAAACTCGATTATGTGAACACACGTATAAAGTGTATGTTATTAGTAAATTGGTCCTAGAGGCAACAGTGTCGACGTATTCCTACGCCCTATCACTGAGGGCTAGCATCAAGTGCTGGCGTCTCACGCCGCAGAGCAGAATCAATACCTACTTCCAAACTTCAGCATTTGGCAGGTATCACAACGATATAATTTAGAACTTGTTTCATACTAGCTGAAAATTGCTTAGAGTGTCTCCAATACCTAAAAATCTCTTATTTACGACAATATGAGCCATGCTTGCATTTTTGCGTGGCTGTTATAATCTATCGATATTACACGTATGAAGAACGACCGTGCATCTGGATATTGCCTAACAGAAAATATAAGGTCCGAAACAAATTCATCAAAGCAAACCGCTTACCTGTACCAGCTATACATATGTGTAAAGGTTAGCTAATGAGAAAAATAAAGGTAATCTCACATCAGCATGGGCAACGGTTTGTAAAAATTGAAATTCTGCTGAGGAACCATGTGCAAGTTATAAAATATATTTGTTTAGCAAAATATCTGTAAACAAACTTTTAATAAATTGTAAATAAATTATATTTGAGCAAAGTTGATACACATTACAAATGGGTCTATGAGTAGTTCGTAGTTACCCGCGCTCTCATGAAATGTGGTCACCTGAGCTCTTATGAAATGCAGTTAACTGAGCTCTTATGAAAGTCCTGCATATGGACTATTTTTCTACCTGTTTTGCATCCTACCATAACATGGAAAGTTAACGATGTCATTCCTGTTTACAATACTCGCGTATCAATCAACTGAAACTATGAAATTGTTAAGAACGTAGATTGGCCACTACAATAGTAAAATTCATATTCTAACCACTGTGCGTATAAAACTAACATAAACCAAGAAAATTCATTTCAGTGTCCAGAATTGTAACCAGTACACTTTTAATATCATATTAAGACATAAAAAATATTGTTCCTACATCGCTACCGACTTTATAGAGGGCATGCCAATCAGTGTCCAACAGTGAGTTACCTAAACAAACCCATACGAGCACCACCAAGATTGTTCTAGGGGACTGAGGTATGGGCATTCAGCTTGCAACACATGTGGTGGGCGCGTAACAAGTCACTGAGCAATAAGACCACTCGTCTGCATTCAGTTCAGTCAAAAGTCACCCTTCTCAGCAAGAATCGTTGTGAAAAAACATTTTTAAAAAATCATGGCACTGTTACAGATTTGTACATTTGTGCTGAAGTAATTTTTTTATATTGTTCTCCTTTTTAGGTATTTCTGCCATGAATGCTTTTGTTTTACCCCACAATTTCGCTAGTGTTCACAGTAATCTAATGGTTGGAGCTATATTGCATGGGCTGAATACAAATAATTGGCCTATGCAGTATGATTTAGAAAATTTGTATAGAACCCAAAAATGCAATTTTGAGATTTTTCCCCTGGTAAGTTCCTTTGTAAATTATTACGAAAGCTCCGCAAATGTAGGCTATTTCTCAAAAGTTGCATAAATTAAATTATGACAAAGTGGCTTTTACATTACAAGGCTACAAGCTACACAATAAGTGCTAACAAAAAATCTCTTAGGTCCTAACCATCTTTAACTTTTAAAAAAATTACAATAAATGAGCCATTGGGGGTAGTTTTCTAATTGCAAACTGTAATGTCATTAGTTTATGTATAACACCACCTACAGGGGTTGCATTCGATATACATGTTCAATAAATTGTACATATACCCAGTGGTGTAACATGTACAAAAGACGCAATAAGCAAACAGAATTTTTAATGGCTTCTATAGCCTATTACTTACGTATAAGTAAGTAATGAGTTAGTGAAATCTATAAACATACCTAATTATTAGTTTTAAATAAAATATTTTAGTTTACTTTCAGATACGTAATGAAGTATATGTATAGTGTAGGACTTAATTAATGGTCATATAAAATTAAAACCTGTACGAGTAACAGGCCAATATTGTAGAAAGAAAATTTGAAAGATTTCTAATATCTTAAATATTTGCTCTGAAGTCCCTTGCAGTCGATCAGTCAACAGCCGGATATTAACATATGTGTATTCCAATGGGTTTCCACAATTAGCAGACATGCTGTCGCTACTCAGTGAACTTGGATCTCTGACTGCAGACTGCAAGTTGTTTGGTTGCCAATCAGGACTCATTTACGAGTGTACTATTTCAGGAGTAAAGGATGGAGAAGTTCATAAACATAGTTTCCTACGTCTTAAGTTTACATGATTGTGGGACAAATGCAAGCCTCGAAAACGAAATCTAAAACAACGTACAAAATAATTGTACAATTTAAGTACCCAATTTATCATATATTACGATGATACTTTTGAACAAGCCTAATATTTGAAAGTTAGAACAGCACTTCCTGAATAAAAATACGTCATAAACTACACGACCAGCAACACAAACTAAAGTATGTTGCACAAATTATTCTAACATTTGCGTTTTCTGATATGCATATATCATATAAATCATTTGCAGGTATTATTTTCCTGTTTTCCGGAAAAGCCATGATACGTAATAATTACCACAGTTTTATGCCAAATAAGTAAAACATGTTTTTATTCGTTAAAACAATAACCACAATACTATAATGACCGCGTGCCTTATTTAGGTTAGTTAAGTTGTTGTACTTAAGTAAAACATACTTATTATTTACCCACAGTATCATTATCAAGTTTATTTTGTTCTTCAAAGTTCCAATCGTAGGCAATCAGCTCAATTTGAATTTCGCAAAATCGTAAATACGTGCACGGTAAACGGCTAAACGGATGCAGGCACGCCAACTGTGAATTGGCGAATGAAGTCATAGCGAAACGACGGTAAGATATAGTTAATAATTAAATTTCGTATCAAACACAGAAATCAAACCTCAAATAAACATAATAAAATTGTATGTCTTTTTTTAATTTACCGTTCAGTTAAAAAGAATTATAAAATTTTAACCATTCAGTCACACTTGGTATCTATGTACTTGCCAACACTTGGCAGATGCGCAGAAGGTTTCTGCGCATCTTCCCTTCTTTACCAATACGGGAATATTCCCTAACACTTTCATGTTATTGCGTGGTCTTGAACTCTGTTCTTTCTGTACATTACCGAAATTTCCAACCAGATGTAAGGGCAAATAGGTTTACTGTTCCACTTTCATGGAAATTCCACTACATTTGGAAACTAAAATTACTTACATTTTTTACAGTGTAGGTATGTAGGCGGGGCTCGTGGAAACCCGCCATACGCTCGTCGACTGAGCGTGTACACTTTTAGAAAAAATTTAATGCATTTATGGAAATGCACTGGTAAAAAATTATCCAGAAGTCCTCGTAAAACTACGAACTTTTCATTTTTTTTAACGGACATTCTGTAAATATTATAAATATTTATTGGATTCACAAAACCCCTCCGTACATTTTTTTAGAAAGTGTTTGTATATTTTATGTTTACAAAAAGAGATAATAAAAAAAAAAGTTCTATTTTCGTTATGTGGGTGTTTACCGTTGTATAAAAAAGAAATTTTAAAAAAATGTTTGCTTCCGAGCGGGATTTGAACACGAGTCAAACAGTTCTCTAACCCTGACTCTTAACACTGTGCTATCAAACGGGCGATGCTTTGCGGATGTAGAAATTTCCATTTCCACCGTTTGACAGGAATGATAACAGAAAAAAAAATGTTTCGTCATCGGAAACCAAACAAGAGAGGTCTGAAAACCATAATGTGCCCTGTTGTCATAAAAGCCACAGGAACATTGAGCCGGTTGATAGAGGAGACAACAAAGTAGCAGGAAAGGCAAGAACTACAGAAGTTTGCAGTCTTAGGAAGCACGCACATTGTAATGAACGCTGCCCTCAACACATATACATGAAGGAAATGGCACTCGCAAAGGACACACACAATATGATAACCCACCAGCGCTTCTGTCAACTGACACAGATAATAAACACAGCCTTTACATGCCTTTACCCGTTCTGACCGAGCGTACACAGTTATGCACATACGCATGTGTAGGTAATTTATGGTCTGACCGGACACTGCGGAGCTCAATAACCAATGATGTTTCCTGTAGGTAAATTATTCGCAAACAGTCTTACTGGTCATGGTCATAATTGGTTCTTACAACTTTATCCGAACATATAGCCTATAGCCCATTGGCTGTGACAATGAAACAAGTACAGCATGCATCATAAAAAATTTCGTTTGCAACACCTGAGACCGTAGATTAAAGTGTGTCTTAAAAGGTCATTGCACCAAAGCAAAACACGAGATTGACCTAATGACTGGCGAATAGGAAAGGTTCATAACACAAACTGCAGCATCATTCATTGTGATATTTCTATTCTCACTTTCGGCGATTACATTAACTATTCCATGTACTTACTCCGTTCCTTTTTTTTCCAGTCACTGCTCACGGCGATATTGCCGAACCTCTCATGGAACTTCACCTACGGATTGGTTAAATTGTTTTTACTGTGAGACAAAAGTCCTTACGTTTCATTTAAAATATACATAAGTTAAATTTAAAAGTACAAAAACGCGCACCACCTAACAATAAAATTCGACAATGTACGTCGGCACTCACTTCAACATTCTTTGTCTATCGTTTCTATATAGCATGAAATTTCACTATGTTTTCATAAAATAGTAGATTGCAGTTATGTGCGGAGTAAATATGATGCTCGTCTGTATCAGATGTTCTGCGATCACTAAACGAGAATTAAGTAGTAGCGAGTCCATCTTTTGAACATTACCAAAAGTCCCTGAAAATGTTCCCTGAGCATTTTGGTTTGTCCCTACGTCACTGCAGCAACTTAAGATCATCAGAAATTTTTATAAACAGGCAGATGTGCCTACGGTTGGCAAGACTGGCCGGCGAAGAGGAATATAGGCGATTCACGGTAAAGTGAGCACTTTTAAAAGCCCTCTCATTTAGAATAATATTCAATAAATATATATTTTTTTTAGCCTTAGATGTTAACTTTCGAGTGCGGTGGAATATACACACTCCGAAGTACAAAAAAAATAACTAGAAAATATGGAGATTTTTTTTTGAAATCACGGAAAGTTCTGTGAAATGTACGGAAATACAGTTTTCCGTAATTTAACGTAGAGTTTACGGACATTTCTGTAGAGATTGTTACCAGCGCTGTTCCGTTAGATGAAGGGGAATTTCTTTTTTTAACAGTGCGGAAACGCACCTTGTGTCGGATCGGCTACTGCATCCGACGACAGACAGTTTTCCTATCGGATGGGTTGCCGGCTGGCGAGAACGTTACATGGTTCAGATTTGCAAACGGAGTTCCGCCATTTTGCTGGCGAGTGTTGCTGCAGTTCACGGAGTAAGCGGCTGTCTCACGCTTATACTCATCAAGTGCTTTGTGGTATAGGCTGGTCACGGTAAAGCGAGCACTTTTGATACCAACCTTTGAAAAATGTCACTGGGGCAGTGACAGTAAAGTTGGTAACGACGAAGTGAAATTAGTTTCATTTCTTGGCGTTGAAATAAAATTGTTTGTTGATAATTTGTCAATATTGAAATTATTTATTTTGCTTTCTACTTTTTTTTAAAATGCAAATAAATGTAAGAATGAGCAAATTTTTCCAAATATTAGCTATTCCATTGTTGTTACAGTTTCATTTGAACATCTTATGAATAAAGTGATCATGCCCATGGAAATGTTAGTCTTACACGTGGCGGAAGAATACACAATGTGCATACAAGTAAATCCTGAGCAGGACTTTCAAAAGTGCTCAGTTTACCGTGAACTGCCTATAGTGGTGAGATACTAAATGTAAAACAGGTCTCAGTTGTATTTCCAATATAACAACATTCGTCAAAGCACATCAGTGCGACGAAAAGCTATGAATTCAGATATTGGCTACCCTGATGAAACAATCTAGGGAATCCCATCTTCGTCAAGGTAAATGTTGTCTAGGTGACAACTTTTTTTTTATAAAGTTTTTCCTAGTGTTTATCCATTTGGAAGCTGGTATAGATTATTGTGGGGGTGGAATTTCAATACTTTCTACTTTAAGCCCTTGAAAACAGGCCACTGCTATTTTCTCAAACAGCTTTGTATTTCAAACGCCCTTCAAACAAACCAATTCGAAAATCAACGACAATCTCCTCTCAGTAAACAAACAGCAGGCAAGTCACAAAGCATCAAGTGAAATTACAAAATGGTCGTTGTGTAATTAGCTGTATATTAAAAGTGAAATTACGTTTCTAACCAGCTCGTAGTAATTAACTGAGCAAAGATATTTTGGTTGTTTCCAAATATATAATTATTAAACATTGATACATTTCCACTGTATTTTTGACGTTGGCCACACGGCTGTGACCTTAGAAACTTGTGGCTCGAAAAGGCCTATCGTAGGGATGAGAAAATCGGAAAAAAATATCGATTTTCGGTACATCGGAATCCGATATTTTATGTATTAAAGGATTTGAAAAATGGAAAATTGCTTGGAATATTTCATATTGAGGACACGAGGCTTAATATAATGATGTAGCGCTTGTTTTTGGTACCTCTTGCCAAAGAAAACATGATCATTTTTAAATTAAATTTTTGTATTCGAAATAGAAAGAGAATTTTAAAAATATGTATTTACTATACATGTTAAAAAAGATAATGATTTTGATATAATATTGTATCGACGATATGTATCGATTAATCGCTGACATGTCGATATTTTCCCCAACATCGCCACTACCTAGCGTGACCGCCCTCTGACTAGTAAGAGGCGCTCACGTGCAGGATACGGGACTGATGGCGAGGCAGGCCAAGGTGGCGGCGATGACGGACGACCTTGAGTGCGAGGCGGTCGCCCTACAACTGTGTGCGAAAACGAGTTTCACTTTCCGGACGACCCTCGCAGCGCAGCAGTGACGCGAACTACCTGCCTGGGAGCCGGCACACACCACCGCCTACAACTGTAGCACACGTCCATTCAACGTGGCTTCGCACTTTCCTGAAGCCTGCTCAAGTTCTACTTCCAGGACTGTACTTCTCCTCACGCATACTAAGTCACAAATATTACACCGAAGGAACAAGGCACAGCACGGCAAAGTGAGCACTTCTCAAAGCCGTCTCATTTGGAATAATAGTCAATTAATTTAATTTATCTTAGCAATTAACTTCAGAGTGCGGTGGAATAAGCACACTGCGTCTATTACTTACATGGCAACATTTATTTAAGACGGTTGTTAAAGGATAAAAAATGGCTGAAAATAAAAGGCAACAAAGGCATCAAAACTGCTCAGTTTAGCATGGAGAGCCTATAATAATATTTTGCACAAGAACAATTCCTTACTAGGCATTAATAACACACCTACTTTCTCGATGTTTTTAATCACATTAATAATAAATTAAATATTATAATTTATAGATGTAGTATAAGTAAACGTTGAATTTAAACAAAAATAAGGTAATTTTATGTAAACACAAGTATAAAACTGTTGTGAAAGGTGACATATTTAGGAAATAACCAAAACACGTCAAACGTGGGGTGATTTAGCAACGTTCGATTCAAAAAGTGCGAAGAAACCGTGAATATACCGTGGTAGACGAAACAGCAGCTTATTCCGGCAACTACTGCTGCAATGTCAGCAAAATGGCGTTTCTGGCTCGAAGCATGCGGGAACGTCGTTCGCCAATCAGCGCCTTGTAACATACTAGCCAGCCGACAGCCAAGCCAATAGGGAGTCTTTCGCAACACGCAGTAGCCTATCAGACAAGAGGACCATTTCTATAGCCTCGCCAAGCCAATCAGAGAATAGGTAAGGCATTGTCAAACAAATCGCTACGCCATCTGATCTCTGTGTACGTATCTACCTTGTAATGCGGTTCAGGTTTACTAACAATTAAGAAGAGATGTATTTACTATTGCTTGACCATTAGTTCTGTTTGTTTCTGTAACCCTGGAGAACACCGGGCATGTTTACTCTAGAACCTTCGTTACTTGCCAGCTCTCTGCTACTGTAATGCCTTGATGGAAATTTTCCCGTGATTTCTTACTTACAATAACTTGCAAATACGTCCCATTCATTTGAGTAAGATACACTTTTGAGTGTCGCTGGTGTGATACAACGTTGCAGAGAACTTTATGAAAACTGCTAGTGAAGTAATATTTCTTCGCCTGTGTCTAAAATAATGCGGATCTCATGACGTCTTGGCACACTTCAAACAACTCATTTAATTTCAGGCGTCATTGTATTACGTCGGCAGCATTCAGAGTGTTCAGTTGGCTTCCAACTAAGTAAAATAGTCTGAAGTTTTATGTTTACATTCACTGTACACACGTGAGGCTAAGGGTTGCCATTCGTAACACATGTTAAGTGGCTAACAATTTCGCGGTTTTACTCGACTGACGAATAAATAAAATGGTTTATCCGATGGCTATGAAAATTTTACATGTGTCAGTAGTACACAGCTGAGTAAATTACGCGCACTGCGAAGCTCAACGACCAACGATCTTACCTGTGAGTAAATTATTCGCAAACCGTCGTACTGGTCTGTCATAATTGGTTCATATTACTGCAGCCGATCAAACAGCCTACAGAGGAGTGTTTTGTCAAGTGTTTTGTCGACTTAAGTACAGCTTGCATCATAAAATGTCTTGTTTGCAACACTTGGAACCGTAAATAGGACGTGTTGCACATGAAGGATATTTATGGTCGCCTCTGTACACGACAATAAATCAGCGGCAGGTGTCTTGGTGCATTTTCCTTGCAAGAAGCCTGATTTGTTGAAGTTTCAGCGCCTCTCATTTGTGAATGGTTAATACTGACATCAGGTGATACGCAGCGCGTGGTTCAATTGTTGCAAGAAGCATACTCCACACAAGTACAGTGTACATCATAAAATTAAAAATTTAAACACCAAAGCTCAAAAACTAAGTCGGGACTGAAAGGTAAGAGAAAAATAAATGTTTCACTGCGTGCGCTGTAAACCCGATACACCAATCTCTTACTAAATTACAACTCGCGGAAGGTAGATTGATCAGTTCTGCTGGCTAGCCAATCTGTCCAGCAGAACGAACAATAGTCTCTCTTAGTTATGGAACTACCGTAGTTCTGCGAGAATGACCTTGAACCCGTTCAGTCACGCATTGAGTCACGCAGCAGTGTTGCAATCGTGAAATATCTTGTTGTGTGCTGCACCTGCGTCTAGTGTATTTTTTTTTCCAACCAGTGAAAAACTCGTTGCGTGCTGAGAGACCTTAGCATCAGCCATTCACAAACGAGATGTGTGGTGACGTTCACAAATCAGATTGTCCGTCAGGAAGACTCTCAAAGTACTGGGTACTGGCTACTCGCTGTGTACAGTACCCTGCATGTGCAGCATGTCCACGAGCCTGACAGCTGTGAATGAACGTGTTAAGTAGAGTCTGGCAAAGTCCGCGAGTAAAGTGACTTACAGTCTACAGTATAGAGACCAAAAATACTGGTGTTCACGCGATAATGAATATAAACGACTCATTAAATTGGTCTTGATTGCCAGTAAATGTGTGCACACCTTTTCCAAACTGGCATAAGGTCTATCTATGATAATTTCTATTTGCTCGTGGTGCCATCGTGCAGAGCACCATGTAAATTAACACCAGGCACCGCTTACTCCCTTACTAAGAATGCCAAACACATTCCCCAACGCACCATTCTGCTGGAGGACAATTGAGTGGTGTATGCCATTAGTAGACACCTGAAAAACTCGTGAGTTCAACGACCTGTAGGCTATACTCCATTGTCGTATTTAAAATCATGCAAATACCACTGTTTATTGGTTGCTAGTTGTATTAACGGAAGACGGTGATTCGGCCTGCATTTTACTGTGTATTCATTATTGGCTCAGAGTTGTCCAGGAGGTGTAAACTAACGTGTGGACCAATAGCATTAGCAATACAAACTTACGAGGTTTTGAATTCTAGCTTGTCCCGAAATGAAAACGCGTAATTTTTCAGGTCTCTAGCCATTAGCCACTCGCCTGGCAGCAAGGCGCTACGGCAATCTCAAGCGACTTCGGCGTACCAAGTCAGGAAACTAGAAAACCACAATAAGTGAAGTAAGTGTATATGGAGGTATTATGATAGTGTGGTGTGTTTAGCAGGGAGGTGCTTTCCGAGCAGCTGTGTAGTTGAAACACAGTTTGGCAACCCTGCAAGTGCTGTGTGGGAAAACAGCCAGCAGGAAGGCTGCACTCACAACGCGTTAAACTCAGTTCAAGATGAAAATAAAAGAAGTTATATGTTATGGTAAGGATCATGGTCAGAGTACGTAAACATCCCTGGCTTGCCGGATAATAATGAACCCTGCCGTAACGAATACCTACTTTTATTCTGATACGTACTCGTTCGTTATGTACACGTTTTGGAAAGTGCTTCCAACCTCTCTCTTCCCTTTCCAGTGTCGCCAACTTAGGTCTTCCCGTCGCAGATATTTACCAAACTTGTACTGAGTTGCCTGCCTTACTCCGCCCGCCACTGAAAGTCATGCTAAAGAGAAGGGAAATACAATCCCTGTTACAAATATTGGTTGCTTCATTACAAGAAGACAAAACTGTATTATTTTGAATGTGGTTTACGAGATTTTTGCTGACAGGTCCTATCTGAAGTAGTCAAAATGTCTATCTGCCACAACTACGAAGAATTATTTAAATGCCATATAGAAGTACAACAGTTATGCGTGTAGACATGCTTTAGAGATGTAGTAATAAAGAAGTCTAATATATCAAGCCATTATTAAGGTTACTTTATTTCTTATATGCGTAGCACTTAATATGAACTATTCTGAAACAAGTACAGTTGCCACCAAAACAGAGTCTTTTTATTTTGGTTTTGAAATGAATGCTCAGAAACAATTAGGCTAGTATTTCCGTATCACGTTGCAATTATGCATCCAGTTTACACGATGTTGGCTTGGAGGGTGGGGAGGGAGTTTCAAGGAGGAGTCGACAAAATGTTGTCTCTGGTATATAAAAAATATTAATAAAACATTTGGAATATTTTTTACAGATATTTAACTTAAATTAAAAGTTATGTGGTGGAAACGCCTGCCATGCCAATTGTGGCATATTACCGTAACTAGCCGACTTAATATTTATGTAAGTAAGGTGTGATTGTTTACAACAAATCAATGAGGAGAACAATAACGAGTGTTCCTGCATACATGCAGATTGCAAACGTAATTAAAATGCCTTTTTGCTGTAAAGTTGGCAGATAAATGGAAAAGTTTCTACCTTTATTGGGGACTGATATAAACTCTGTAAAGTTTTAGCTCGTAACTTGCTATATTGGTTTCCTCTTTTTTTTTTTTTTAATAAACTTTACATTTCATTATAATTTTGATGTAACGTAACTTTTCAAAAGTAGCTCACGTCACAACCTAAAATCTGAACGCACTATCTCCAGCTTTTCACATCACTGTTTCTCATGAGTTTTCAAAGGCCGATAGTTTGAGGGACAATTTTTCTTTTTTGTTATCAAATTGTCCTTATGTGAATCAAATTTCCCTAAATTTTCATACTAAATGCATTAAAAATCTTTCAAAATCTAAAACAAATCGTTATATATATTATGGCGGCGATGATTCTTTCAAAACAAAGTTAACTGCTCCATATTAATATCCAGGTTATATGTGTGTCGTAGAGAACCAGTAAAGCTTGTATATTGTGAAATGCAATGTATAACTTTATGTTGACAACAATTATGACATCCTTGAACCGATGATATCATCCTTCTTGCGTTGCACTTGCGGTGGGCGGGAGCAGGATATGGGATGGGGTTTCCCCCGTGTGCTCCCTCATGTGTGAGCGTGTTTTACAAGAGGCGTTTTCATTCGCTGCGTATTAGAGTTGTTTACAGCCGAAGAATGTAAGAGTTGCTAGTAAAATCGCCGTAGTAATGCGACTTAGTCAACTTTAATTGTATCCACAAAGCGAACGTGCTAGAAAAGAACACTGCAAAATGAAGAAAAATAATAACTATATTTAAAAAATGGAAATATAAAAAATTGTCTGACAAAATGGAATGTTAAACGTGTAAGACCACAGAACTGGAAAGCAAGAGAATACTTGATGCAGGCAGTTGATCATTTCCGGTAATATGTCTCACTGTAAGGCCTCTCAAATCATCGTCGTACGTACTTGTGTAGGCGAAAACGTTCGCCTATGCCTAGCACAGATTCCCATTTCCAATCAATTTTCTGACAGTTTTCATTTAAATCTTATAACCTTTTGTGCCATAAGCTATAAGAGTTTTTAGATATCTTGCTTGCTTGCGTAGCGACACAAGAAAATGTTGTGAACGTGCAAGTGAATTTGCCAGCGGATAGTAACTTAAATCGAGGACCGGTTATTTCGGATCCAAGAATTTACTGACAAAAGTAATTACAAAGATGGGATTTACCATGCTGTACCAAATAGTCAGTGACTGGCTTCATATCATGCGTGCTTTAATCTCACTTCACGTTGAAAGTAGTTAGAAATTGCGCATTCCTGCAATAATACTTACTCCCATCGTAGCCACAGACCCTAGGGTTTATGAAACGCGAACGAACAGTCGATACTACATTTCTTCACCCTATAGTGCTGCAAGGTAAAATAATACTTAGTAATTAAATTGTATATTTCATTATACGGGTCGGAAAGAAAAGTTATGATTTATTTCACTTTGCACGATTACAAAAATACATCCAGACTAAGTTATTTATTTAATAAATTACCACTTCACAAAATACAGTCGATTCAGAGTCGTGTGACTGAACGGGGTGACGCAGGGTTACACTTTGGTCTCGCATTATGTAGGGCCTGGGTTCGAATCTGGGGTCCGGCCTTCCTGATTTCTTTTTTCCACTGTTCACCGGAATCACTCCAGGCGAATGTTGAGGTGGCTCCTTGCCACAGGCCAAGGCAGATTCCTACCCGTTCTTTCTTCTCTGAGCAACTTGCTCCGTCTGTAAAGACCTCGCTGTTCACGAAACGTTAGTCCATATTACTTGCCTATCAGGTGATTGGTAAGTCAGGTAGGTACCTGACGAGTGGTATGTCATTGTTTGAAAGCAAAACGAGTACATTCACTGCGAACATTCCCTTTTCTTTCACGCCTACAAGTTACCGCGCATAAGCTCCTACACTCCAATCAACAGAACATCACAGAAATGTTTGTATTATTCCTGTAATTTCTTAAGCCCGTTCTACAATAACCAGGATTAGGGTACGTATCACAGAAGGGGAGTACATAACACACTCTGCGTTCAGTGTACAACGGGACTCATGCGAAACCGGATAACGTATGGAACCACGTGAGAAATCTAAACTACTCCAGTTCCTCGGTGTCCGCGAATCCGTGTAGCCAACAGGAATCGTGTTTTGGTTCGATGAACTTCATCTTAGTTGCCATTCTGGTTTACAAAAAAACAAGGGCATGGATTTTAAGTGGAAATTGTCATTTTTGTTTCAACAAACACACGTTCACGGCAGTGTTGATTATAGAGTAATAACAAGTATATATTACTATTAAAAATTGGAGAATGCTGTTTTGAAGATTATTTCAAAGTATTTTACTAGAGCATTAATTAAATTTCGTAGGTTTTATATCGTTACGTTTCAGTGTGTTGTAGAATAGCTGAAATACACCCCGGTTTGTCCACTCGTCCCGTTTGTGTGTTCCGTGTCCATTTTCTTACGCATCCATGCGTTGTGTAANGTGTCCATTTTCTTACGCATCCATGCGTTGTGTAACGGGTTTTAAATTTAAATAGTAAATTACTAATACTGAATATAAGGGGACGCGGTGGCTAAGCGGTTAGACTGCTCGCCTCCCACTAAGGGTTCAACCCCGGCCGGGGCACTCCGGATTTTCGAAAGTGGGAATCGTGCCGGACGATGCCGCTGGTAACAGGGTTTTCTCGGAGATCTCCCGTTCACCCGCCCTTGCATTCTGGCGCTGATCCATTCTAACCTCATTTCACTCTTATCGGCTCTCAAGACCTCGTTGTTAAGAGCCGCCCAAATCTCTCAACTCAGCAGTGAATATTGTTTATTGTCACCTAGAAGACCGATTAAAACCCTGTTTTGCTTGTCACTTCTCCGCTGAAGTTCCTCTGGGCACTTAAGCAAGCAGTCGACTAAAAGTTAAGCTGGCCGCCTAGCAGAGGGAATTTTGCACGTCTGAGGCCTAAAAACGTGGGAGCACTAGGGGCGACCGAGACATGCGCATCAACTCTCTCATCGCCTCTACGCGGAAAGCACTGCACTGGCGTGCAGTCTTGCCGTCGATAAGGCGCCTCTATAAAACTTCCAGCGGAGACCCCACCATTTGATGACGTAGAAATAAAGTAAAGGTTTGATGCACGTCCCCATACCTTTTTTAATGTTTTGTACCGGAATGTTCACACCTAAAAATTACCGTGAAAACACCCGTTTGAGCCATTGTCGCTATCACAAACACATGCCTTAGAGATAAATGGGGGAACTGGAAAACGTATAGAGACGCCTAACGTTCCTGAAATGCTATCCGTAAGCAGACCTCACTCAGACACGTTGACCTCGTGGCTGGAACTCTGCACGCCGTGTGACGGCCGACCCAGGCGTCGCCGCGCGACAAGAGCAGTTGTGAAGATACCCCAGGACGCAGTAACACGCGACAAGTGGTGCGAGGATGTGCGAACTAGAGCACGTGGCACGAGCGTGCTGCGTGGTCCGGGGAGCGAGGAGACTTGCCCCTGCGCGTCACGTCGCGGGAACCGCTGTGCCGATCCCCTGAGGATCGTGCGTCGACGGCGACACTGCAGTCCTCGTGACACCACGCCGCCCAGTCTGAAGTCGTGCTCCGAGGGCTGGACCGCTGCCAAGGGATCTGCCGCGAGCAATAACTCCGACCGCCGAGGTCGCCATGTGATCACGGCTGTATCGGCTATTCACGGGGAAGTGAGTACTTTTTGATGCCCTCTCATCATCGAACAATAGTCGTTTAAATATATTTTACTTAAGCCTTCGACGTCAACCTTCCAGTCCAGTGAATTGTATACACTGTGTTTCTTACGTGCATGGCAATATTTAATTTAAAAAGTGGTGGGAGGATAAAAAATTGCTGATACGGAAAAAAGTGGGTAGAGCCTGAAAAGTGCTCACTTTACAGTGAACAGTCTGTGCAAGGAATCGTGCCCCACACTGACCTGTACACATTAAGTACTCGTCCCTCCACAACATTTTTTTTAGAAAGCATAGTTTTTGCATTATGGCAAGTCAATATGACAGTTTCTTGTGTTTTGAAAAGTACAATTAAATAAACGGAAACATTTCAATGAAAAACTACGTCTTAATTCCGTTATAAAATATGTTCAGTAAAATGCATGATCATAGAAGCTTGCACAGTCAATATCAGTAAACTCGTTGACCTCTGTTCAGGGGCCAGCCCTACAGAGAGCTATTTTCCGGGAGCTACATTGTCACGCACACAAAGTGTGCGATCGCCGCTGAGTGCAAGGGTCTTAACTGGCGTCCAGTGTTTTCCAACGGGACTACATAGATGGCGGCACTGTCATCTTATTGGTGGGCTCTTGAGCAGCTTTGTATGTTTCTGGCGCATATATTTTGAGATACAGAGCTTTCGAGAACAGTTTTGTGTGACGTCGGATTGCTCTGAAACGGTGTTTCTGATGCGAGTAACATTTGAAACGTTCTCAACCGCCTCGTCTGAAGTGTGTGTAGATCAGCACATTGCACGCTTGTTTAATAGTTTCAAACACACTGCAACGCAGTTCAAACGCTAGATGGCTGCACGGTCGTCTTAACCTCCAAGCACGTTATCCCAAGTACATGCTATCGTGTCTGATATGTTGCAGAATATGTTATTATGGTCAGTGTTGTACAAGGCCAGAAGCTAGCACCACTACAGACAGCGCTTTTCCCTGGCCATTGCTATTGGTTGCCGCTCACATACAGACTATTTTATGATTGGTTGCTTCTTGTACCATTGTTGTTCTGAAGCACTTCCCATACGTTCCACAGCGTCAATCGCTATATGAAACTATTACCCACTTGAACCGTATATTCACTGTAGAAAATACTGAAGGGGATCGAAGAGAGAAACATTTTACCTACTCCGCATTTTGGAGATATGTAGTTACCCTGAATGACGACAGGTGGCTCCAGGATAGCCCATGGAATCAAAGTGTGGCGAGACGAGTGAAGCTGGGTTCGTAATAAAAATATTATGAGTATAAAAGTCTGCAGTTACCGCGGTTCTCGCACACAGGACTAAGCCTTCTCGATTTACCATCCCGATCCACCTTGTAATTCTCGAATGCAGCCATTGTAAACATTTGACAAGCCGGTCCTTTTTTCTCATGTTCCTAACCTAACCTCCTATAACACAACTATATTTAAGCCGGGCGTTCTTCGAAGCAGACATTTTGTAGCAGAAAAGCTTATTTTTGTGAATAAATGTAATTATAAACATGTGCATAGATATGCATTAAAAATTATTTTTATACTTACATTAATGTAAATAACAGTTTCCTGCCAACACCGACTGCCCTGATCTGCTTGGTCGTCACTTAACAAGTTTCACATAAAATAAAAAATACATATTTTTTTAACGATTAAGAAAATCCCAACAACGCACACCTCCTGCAAATTTACATTGGAAACCTATACGTAAGATAACATATATCTATTAAGTTCTTCTGTATACGCCCTAACGCGTAACTTAACGCTTATCTTTTAGTGTAAACCCAGCTTAACACGATGGCTACCTATCCTCTTTCTCAGGCGATTAACATGATTCAAAACTTACTCATTAACACTAAAGAAAAAGAAAATTTTTTACATATCCTTAAATTATACCTCAGACTACACAAATGAGTCACTACTTCTTAATGTTTAAGTTTCAGAGCATGTGAATTCTGAAACCTAGCCTTGAGTTCGGCCTTTTCGTACGAAACCTTACCAAAATAAAAACAGGTTTATATTTTTGTTTCAAACAACGAACTTAGAAAGGCATTTCTATTAGATTGCTGCTAGAGTACAACTTCCGAAAGAAAAACACTAATAATAATAAAAAAAACGCACTATTAAATGAGTTTTTATTTGCTTGACTAAAGAAGTAAGATCGCTGTTATGTACGGTAAAATATTGTGTGCTTGAATAGTCTTAAGTCTTCTGTTTACTTATTAAGCTTTAAACTATGCAACTCGCTCAGCACCACTGTGGTGTACTAGGTGGAGTAGGGCGAAGATAAGTGCAATGAAGAATGGACACGGCAACATCAAAGGAACCACGTATACTTGTAGTGAGCGAACAGTGAAGAGAATTGGGCGGCTCTTAGCATCGAGGTCTTGAGAGCCGATTAGGATGAAGCGATGCTAGTATGGATCAGCGCTGGAAAGGCAAGGGCGGGGGAAACGGGAGGTTCCGAGAAAACCCACCGACCAGCGGCATCGTCCGACACGATTTCCACATGCGAAAATCCGGTAACTCCGGCCGGAGATTGAACCCGGTTCGCGTCGGTGGGAGGCGAGCAGGCTAACCGCTCAGCCACCGCGGCCCCACGTATACTTGTATGTTGTCTGGCGGAACCAAGTGAAACAGCGGGGAGAGAGGCTCGTACTCACCGAGACCCGAGGGCCGATTGTGCACTAGCACGCACTGGAGCAGAGTTGCTGGTCGAGCGTGCGCGGACTTGTGTCTATAGTCGTGACAGTCACCGTTCCTGCCGGCGTGATGGAGAGGTCACCGCTGGGACATACTACCCGACAGCGGTAGCTCGCACCAGCCTTCTCTCTCTATCTCTCTCTCTCACGACACTCGCCGGTCAACGGCCCTACGCCATATGTGTGACAAACACTGTTCTACGTGTAAACATCACGTGCCATGAGTTTTACTTAAAATGCAAGATGTTGCCGGTGTAACAAGGATGCGAATACTTTTAAAGACGTTCTTAAAAGTTTAGTTTGTAGGGGGCCTTGATATCTTGTTGACGGCGAAATAATTAGAGATGGAACCAAAACATAGGGAACACTAGTGAGACAGTCACAAATACACACGTACCTTACCCGGGACTCGAATCCAGAACACCACGTGCCGTAAGATAGCGTGCGACAAACTGCAATATAAAAAAACACAGTTTAATATATTTATTTACTAGAAATAAAGTTTGTTATATTTACATTGTTTAAAAATGGATTCGGTTGTTTTTTACGGTTATAAAATTTTAACTGAGGCCTTTTACAAAGTCTGAAGATACAATGCACTTATTTAATTAAAGTTGGTATTTATGTTTTGTAAAGAGAGAATGAAATTCACACTTATCCCTCCGCTAAACAAAACGGAAAACTGGGAAAGCCATTCAGAATATCAGAAACTGTCCTAATTTTCCGCTCGAGCTAGAACTCACGTCGAATTTTGCTCACGAAAGAGCAGCCGTAGCAGACAAATGTAGTTTCAAGATATGCCAACAGAAAGCGCTAAGGACAATAATATTTTTGGGAATTCAAAAAAACACTATACACACTTGAATATCATTCAGTAAAATTCGTACAAAAAATATTTTACTTAAAACAGATAAATCATCGCACCATCTAGTTCTACGTGCATAACCTTTATCAATAATACTGAAATACCCACTTGCATCATGACATCACGAGATGAGAGCCAATCGCAAACAGCGTTTCATCTGAATCTTAGTTCCGAACCGAGATCAGGAGATCTAGGATCGGAACTTGGCAGTTCGCGTTGGTGCAACACTCGTGCGTTGGAACTCGGATCCAACTGAGATCGTGTTTGAACCAAGATCGTAGGATCTAGGTTCAGGCCTGTTAATGGTGCAACCGGGCATTAGGCAGAGCTTCAGAAAAGTTGGAAGTAACCGTAAATTGACTACAGCAAAGTACTATTGCAGAACGGTTTCACTTTGCATTACACACAGCCCTCCAATATACTACTGCAGTGTAATAAGACCGCACAACATATCTTGGCCACCTATGTTAAATCAGGTGGGCTAACTGCCCAACCCTTCAGCATGCAGCAGTGTCTCACCTTGCCTGTGGATTGTGTCTACATCTGCGTCTACCTCAGTGACTCGCGAGGTGGTCCGTAGCACGCGCTACTCGTCTACGTCACCAGTGGTTTAGATTACCAAATCCGAGCACAATATCATTGTTTGTGATAGCAAAACAAGAGCTGTGTCCACTTAAATACAACAAACTTCATACATTTTGTTATTCATATATTTTGTTATTAAAATAGTGTCAGAAACGGTTAATTATTTTATGTGGAACATGTCTAACACCGACAGACAGATAAAGTCCTAACGGTACGACGGAGTCAGGGCTGGTGTGAATATATAGGCCAACTAGGCTGTTGCCTGGACGCCGATAGGTTAAGTGGCAGGACGGTCGCCGGCAGATATGACATGTTTACAGTTCCATTATGAAATATAGATAAAACACAAATTAATGAAGCTAATCGTATTGTATCATAATTTTATACAAGGAAATATTTTTAATGTAAGGTAACAGTCGTTACATGTTATTATAGGCGCAATTTAATTTAGCAGGATAAGTTAATTCCTAAAACACTGATGTTTAAGAGTGAACTGTATGGATGTCACACTGTGCGTTGACTCCAGTAGATAAATACACAACACAGACAAGAAATTGCGAGGCGGTTCCTTTCATGTGCGTGTACCTGTTCTCTGCGCGAGGCTCGGGGAATATACCTTGTGTCTGGTTGGCTACTCCATGCTGCAAAAGTTCCTCTATTGGCTGGGCTGCCTGGCAGGTTACCGCGCGGTGATTGGCGGACGGCGTTCCCACGTGTTGCTGGCTACTTAAGCCATTTTGCTGGCGTGTGCTTCTGGAGTTAGCGGAACAAGCAGGTGTTTCTCCTCTGTAGCTCCGACTATGCTGTGCCACTGGGATGTGAGGTGCAGGCAGCGACGGTAAGCTGTAGTGATTTTTCCCGTTACATAACTAAAGTACAGTATTACTAATGATAAATAATCAATATTATACCAAAGTAATTGTTAATCAAGTGCCGTAATCGGTTGGATTTCCAATTTAGAGTTTACGTTTAGTTTTCATAAGCAATAACGATAAAATTTATAATGCATTTACAACGCAATTTTTTTGTCCAACGAAATTTTTAATGAGTATTCTTGTATCGAGAACACATGGTTTGAATATCGTGCTAACGACGCAGGTGGATATGTAAGGACTCCGTGTGGTCCTACCACGAGGAAATTATTCAAACTATTGAATTACTGAATTCCCGTCCGGCCATGTGAACCATCTCGATTTTTGGCAATGAAACGCACGTGGAGATGCCGGCAGGTGGAAGGGAGTTCTCCAGGGGCGAGGCTGGAGCCGGCTCGTGGCTCCAGTGACCTTGACGGCGCGACCCGCAGCGGGCCTTGGAGGAGAGTGGGTGGCATCCCGCTCCAATCACGCCTCTTTCCCGCACTTACCCTTCCCCCTGCCCTATCAGCAACGCGCTTTCTTATATACCCTGCTTGCCGCGTCCATGTCTCCTACGCTGTTACTGTGACCGCTCTACAATCTCGCCCTTCCCTCGCCGGCTACTTTTCTCTTTCACATTTCAACGTGACATAGCCGCTTATTCTGCCAACTCCAACAGCACACGCCAGCAAAATGGCGCCACTAGCAAACCACGTGTCGGAACGCCGTCCGCCAATCGGCAGCCCGGCCAATAGGGAACGTTCCGCAGCATGCAGTAGCCTATCAGGCACAAGGTCTGCTTCCCGGGCCTCAGGCAGCCAATCAGAGAGCGGATAGACCCGCGTCGAAGGAACTAACACGCCGTTTCTTCTATCTTTAGTTATCTACTCTGTGATTTGATTTTGGAATTTCTTAACTTACCAATTGGGACACCACGAGACGTTCAACTGTTCTGAATGCAGTGTTGCCATCCGTTGCACGACACATCTCCCCAAAGAAAATTAAGTTCTTGTACTTTCATCAAACAAAAGACTTGGACAAGTATTGCTAACAATTTTAATGAAGTAACATAGTATAAACCTGTTTTCGCGATGACATTATACGACCAGTTAAACTCCAAAACACTCAAGTATGGAGGTTTCCTGCCAACTACTGGTTCCCGCCAACTTGTTCACACAAGCAGCGCTACGGTAGGCCATGTAAACCTACTAGTTTTAAGTGGCTCAGTCGCTTGTTTTCAAAATGACGGCCATCTAAATATTTACGGTAAGTAAACCCTATAATTAGAAAAATTACACTGATTAAATCAGAAGCTGATGCTCCAAATCCGACCTCCTTAATGCAGTGCATTGCACGCTATCTTTTTGTATGAGGTTTTCAGGTTCAAGTCCCGAGTAAGGCACGTGTGTACTTGTAATTATCTTACTAATGTTACATACGCTTCTCATTTTGTTTCTAATGTCGTCTTTAAAGAGAAGTTGAGTCCTACCTAGCAACTCAGCTTTTAAGAACTTATTTAAATATTAATTGCACCCATTTTGAGAAAAGTATGCTTATTATTTATATAATTAACTTCTTTTTTTTAAACACGCTGTAGCATATTTCAAGCAATAAATCTGTGTTGGAATTCTCTGCCACACAACATCGTTCACACGACCTTAAACCCTCCAGTACCCTTAATTCTCCCCTTCGTGGCAAAGTAGGTGCAATTTCGAACAACCGGCTTCATTTCGCAATTGTAAACTGAAACGCATACGCAAAAACAATTAATTTAACATATTTTATTATGTTAATTTTTTTTTATGTGCAACAGCGTCCAGAAAATGACGGGGAAAAGTTACAAAACTGTTATAAACAATTGCAAAACGAAACTTACAGCGTAGGGAATGTGAAGTGGACGTCACTCGTATCCTTACCTGAAGGGGGGACACGGTGGCTGAGCAGTTAGCCTGCTCACCTCCCACCAAGGCGAGCCGGGTTCAATCCCCGGCCGAATCACTCCCGGATATTTGCATGTGGGAATCGTGGCGGACGATGCTGCTGGTCGGCGGGTGTTCTCGGGGATCTCCCGTTTTCCCCGTCCTTTCATTCCGACGCTGTTCCATAATCACCTCGCTTCACTCTCATCGGCTCTCAAGACCACGTTGTCGCGCGAATCTCTTCACTCACTCACTTAGCTGAAGGGGAGAAGGGAGGTGAGTAGTCTGACCACAACACCACCGCGGCCCCCGCCAGAGTGTAGTTAGGGCGAAGTAAATCTACAAATATCTGCTCACTTGAAGACAAAACCCGTACGAATATAGCTTCGTTGTTTTCTTATATTTTACGATGATTTTACAACACTTCGACTCATCAAAACTGTTGTATAACTACGCAAATAAATACGCTGGAATGTAAAAATATTAAACATAATAAGTAAATTTGAATGTAAGACTGAGAAGTCGGATCTATATAAGCTGAGAGCTGGTCAGAGATAAACGTGGTCCAGTATGGCGTAGTGTGTGGTCCTGTGTAGACCAATAGGAGAGTGGCGCGTGGTATACACCGACCAAAACAACTCGTTTCCTTACTGTAGTGGATACACTTCCATCTGGACTGGAATGTCTGTAAATATGCTCAGACCAGTGTAAAGCATGGCCTTCTTCAGTGAGAGGCGAGACAGAAAAATGCCATTTGTCGTTGGCGGGAATAAGACCCATTTTTCCCCGGGTTATGAAACAACAACGCCATTCGCTAAACTAAGAGGACGTGCAATTTCAGCAGGGAATAACTTGGTAAGGGGCGGTGGTTTTTCGCAAAGAGGTTTTGCGACGAGATGAGCTCCCAAATTCTACAACATTTACAGTAACAAGATGTAGTTGTGTGCACTCCAACCACGCACTGATCCCGGAGTGGGCTGGACAGACAATCAAGTAGCTTCTCAGGGCCATAACAGGCAATAACCAGATAAGACCTGCAAGTGTTTATACACAGAACACTGCACTGCACTCAGATTATTCCTCGGGAAATCATAGCTTTTAAACAATTAAATATCTTACACGCACTGATACTTCTTCCCTATTTGCCGCACGTCTAGGCGAAGAGACACTTTCGTGCCCGACTGGAGCATCATGATTAAGTCACCGCGATGCCGAACGTCTGTGATTCGCGAAATGAGACGTACACCCTAAGCCCGAATGTGTGATTTCAGTAAATGAAATACCAGAGTAGCGCTGCTGTAACTTAGGACTTGGGAGCTCCGCCAATGTCGGGCCACTTCTCCCCGAGGAAAGGAAACAATTGGACGACGATGGTACGTTGGGCGTGAGGGAGTGACTGCAGTCTCATCTGCACGCATGCCAGCTACACGAGTTGGGCGTGGTCGGTGCTTTGCGAGTCGGTCTGTCTCTCTCTTTCACTGGGGTAGGCGGAGCCAAGTCCATTCTTAGGCCGGCGCGACTGTAGTTACTGATAGTCAGCTAAGAGGCCGTTACAGCCTGGCTAATCAGTCGAAAGAACGGCGTATCAGTGACATTACGTTTTATTCGCCATCGTGTCTCGTGATACGAGACAAAAGATGCTTTAATTTATTTCTCATTCACTCGTACTTGAGATGGAGAGATTGATAATTTTGTGCACACATAATTACTTTAAACGTATATGTGCCTATATTAATAAAGTATATTAAATTAATAATCCATGTTGTACTTGAACCTGCTCCCAAAACATACAGTAAAACCTCGCGTTAACAAGGCGACCACTTTATTCATTATTATGTTCGCCTACATAAAGCTAAGAAGGAAAATCCTGTGGCAAACGAACACCAATCTTTTCTATACGTAAAAATACTTCATAAGTAGGTGGTAGTGATATTTCGTGAAAAGATTTCGAGACAAGATACAGTACAAAGCACTTCTTTGATTGGCTAAAAAAAATGTTCTGGCCCGTGTTAACCGTTTGCGCACGAATCACGAAGGTTCAGTGTCGGAGTTACTAAGTCCTGAGTGGCTTGGTCAAAGACGGACACGACGCCAGCAGCCAATGGAGGTATAACAACAGCTGAGGTGTGTATATAGTATTGAAGTCTACTGCGTGATACGATTTTTACGCGAAAAGTCACTGACCCTATTCATGTTATATCTCGTGCATTTAAACTGCTTGGCAAAGTTTAAAACCTAACCTGGTTAATCGAGTATCTGCCATTTTACATCAGTTGTGTCAAAGTTCGTTGTTTGGTATTTTAAAGTTTTGGGAATTTAGGGTGTTGGAATTCGAACGACACTGAACAGCACTCCTAGTGGTGAGCATTGGAACTGCATTGCTGAACGTTTCGATGTTTCTTTGTTACTTAAGCAATGAAAAAAAAATTGCAAGTACTTTCACTTGGAAAATTAAAAGAAAGTTTTTATTTGTTCGCATTCTTTAGGAAAACTTAAATAAAAAAATTAAAATATTTAACGTAGTTACAATTTCTGTTAGAAAAACTGCTTCGAATATAACTTCCGTCAGTACAATTGGTTTGAATTCGCGTAATCTGCATGACTAAGACGTGAAATAAGAAATAAGCAGTAGCAGACGGTTTTGCAGAGGAGTTCGAGGATTTAGCGTGCCTCTCCAGCTACGTAAATTTCTACCATTAGTCCCCAGATTTAAAGGGCCTTAACAAGCCTAAGTGGTTTATTTAGTAACCTAAATAATCGCCTTGGAGCAGTTTCGTACTCGGCTATCGCCCCGATGCAGTCTTTAAGTAAGTGAAATTTGGCCATCGTAATAATCGCCAAGGTGCAACAGATTTCAAGTGGAGCCATTTTCATTATCTCGGGTTTAGAGTGCAGAACGCTTGGCAGATACAAATCGTCCAATTCCAAAAGTGAATATGAACTTAAGCGTTTTGAAGTTCCAACAAGTCGTGGAATATTTATCCCGATAGACAGGCGCCACTATTGATAGCTCAAAACCTTTTTGGAAAATTCAACTCGGAGAATGTACCAACATCATCACCTTCAAGCAACCACCTTGGGAACTCGAGAACGAAGTCACCGAATGAAACAGGAATCTGGAACATGTTCATTCTCGGGTTGAAACACGTGAAATGTGCGTGTCGGTTCGTAAAGGCGTGGTCGTGCGCGAACGCACGAGCGGATACCGACCTTATCATTCCTCCCCAACCGGCCCAAGGCTGCGAAATATGACCGACAAAAAATTTGTAGCAGTGAAAGTTGAAGTGCAGTCGAGACGTGAATCCGTGTTGTCTGGCCCACTCGCTGTCAAGACTTCCGTCATGTCCCAGCTCAAGGTTTCCAGTGAGCGTTTGGTGAGTCGCCATATTTCCTACCTCAGCAACTTCAAACCCGCCTCTGTTACCCAACAAAACATATTTATGAAAATCTCGGTACGCCACGCTGGCAATGATTGATTGATAGTGTCGCCCCTAAAGTCTCATCCTACATCTCATTAATATTTTATTTTTTGTTTGAAGACGCTTAAGAGGCTGTGTCAGCTCTTGTAGAGAAATAATCCCCTTTACTGTCATAACAGACGTGTCAGGTTAGCTACTGAAAATGTCTCATTATAGCAGCGCTACATTCCATAGTTGTGTGCACATTTTTGAACCCGGCTGTTAATGTGTGTTCCTTGGTTGGAGTTGAAAAGTGATAATAAATTATTATACAGAATTTTATTTAGTTAAATTTTGCATAAATATGCAATAGTAGTTCATACATTATGCCCACAATGATGGGTAAGACAATTTGCTAAGTTTTTATTGACGCATTTTCCAAAATATCCTCCTAAATTTTAATTAGGTAGAAATAAAAAAAAATTCAAAATGGCGGGTGACACGGGTTTTTAAAAGCAGCCTGCGCCCTAAAAAGAAACAGTGTGCACTTTTACTACATCACCATAAATGGCAAATATTCATCCCTCCCTTTTCCGATTCTTCTTGACGCCTGCCGCCAAAACTAATACACAGCAATTATCATTCCTTTGTCCAGGGATGAGTTATATGCTTAGTGATAGGTAAGGATGTGTGAGGGGCTCAACGTTTCCTCTACAGCGAAGTCGTTACAGACGGAGCAAGTTGCTCAGAGAAGCAGGGACATGGAGGGACCCGGCCATGGTCTGTGGTAAGAAAACCATCCCATTGGTCGACTGGAGTGGTTTCGGAGAACCATATAGAAAAACCAAAATCGGGATGACGGGACGGGGAATCGAACTCAGGTCCTCCCGAACACGAGTGCAATGGTTTACCCCTGCGCCTGCTCACTATGTCAAGTGACTGAAGAATTCCCATAATTTGTGTAGCTGAGACTTTGAACATTTCTGTATTTGCAGCTCGAAATATGCTTAGGAATTTCATAGGCTGTCAGCAGTGAACTGAGCTCTTTTGAAAGTCCCTCTTAAGGTCTGCTTCTATACACATGGGGTATTATTCCAACGTACGTATAGATTACGTATGCCTTAGGCCTGCTGGGGCCACGGTGGTTGAGCGGTTAGACTGCGACTCCCACCAAGGCGAACCGGGTTCAATCCCCGGCCGGTTCAAGTGGGAATAGTGCCCTACGATGGCGCTGGTTGGCGGGGTTTCTCACGGATCTCCCGTCTTCTGCCCCCCCCCCTCTACATAGTTAGGCACCTCTCCATACTCCCCTCACTTAACCATCGTCGGCTCTCAAGATCTCGATCTTATGAACCGCCCTAATCTCTTCACTCACACGCCCGTAGGCCTGCACTGAGGAAAAGGGTTTGTTTTGTTGAATTAAACCAAGATATGATTGGTGCAACCAAACACTTGTTTGGCATCACGCACCTAACAAAGTCTCGGTTAATATAACAAATGGAAGCCCCGCCCGAGATTCGAAACTGGATCCCTTGCACCCGAGCACTGCGCCTCAGCCACATAGCTAACTAAAGTGGCTCCTAATCAAATTCGAATGTTTTTTTATACACACAGTTTAAATATTGGATGACGTGCTCAAAAACATATTTCAGGTTTTAAAGATTTGCGTTTTAGTTTCCTGCTGTACTTGTTTTACTGCGTTGTTTATATCATTACTAAGCGTCAGTAAAGGCACTAACAATCTCTGTTACCACCGTAATTGTCAAAAAAAACACAAACAAATTCTCGATATGCCTTTTCAAACGAACGCAATCAAACGAGTGTCCAAACAAATGTATACAGTTCATTCAAAAAATATTAATATTTTGCCAGTATAATTTTTGTTGGCCCAACAAACAGGTTTCGTTCGTTCAAACTTGTATTTAGTTAGATGTACAACATTTCTTTTGTTGCTTTTCAAGTTTTGTTTACTAAACAAAATATTTGGTTGAGGCAACTAAATATATTTTTGGTTGTATACAAACAAATATCTGGTTGGGTGTTTTATCAATGTGATCACTTTATTCAATCGTCGGGAAGTAAAACTGCAGAATGATAAGAAAAATATTTATTTTACACCTTTGCTAACACTTACTCGTAANTCAATCGTCGGGAAGTAAAACTGCAGAATGATAAGAAAAATATTTATTTTACACCTTTGCTAACACTTACTCGTAAGACATATGCAGTAAATAACAGGAAGAAATATAGGTCATTTCGTTATTCACCAATGTTAACGTCCATCATTACCAACTTTACTGGGCGCTTGTCAGTCAGTGTTCCCGTAAAAATTCCTTTATTATGAAGGCAGTGGTATTTCTTAAATGTTGATCCCTTAAGTGTTTAATTAACCGCGTACAGCCTACGCATTTTTTTCTTTTACGTTTGTGGTGGAGAGAAANTGTTGATCCCTTAAGTGTTTAATTAACCGCGTACAGCCTACGCATTTTTTTCTTTTACGTTTGTGGTGGAGAGAAACGCTTGACTACAAAACAAGACAGACACAGCAGCTACCTATCAGGCGACCCGGGTTCAATGACCGGTGGTGTCGATTACACGTATTCGCCAGACTAGAAACTCGGTCGCTGTCAACATTGGCCTGCGAGTTTTCTCGAGGTGCTTCTATCCCCTTTTCCAATGCTGTCCTCTTTACTCCTCGTCCTCCACATCTGCCAACTCCACAGAACGTGAACGAGCAGCATGAGCTGATAAACGTCATACATTATTACAAATACAGGAGCATGTGACACAAACACAGCGTGCCAGTAACAGACGTTAGTCGCCTCGCCTCCCGAATGTCGCGTGGACACCGGAAACAAAGGTGGGAAGTGACGTGCCACATATTCAGTTCTTCACAGGCACGCACCAACATCTAACTTCTCTGGGAGGGCACTTTAGCTGCATGATATCGTGCGTGTCGAAAGTGTTACGCAAAATCTTCCGTAGACGCCAACATGCCTGTAGATAGACACTTTTCTGGAGTTCATTTGTTTCCGCGCCAAACAAAACTTTGTTGTTGCTCTTGTCACTGGGGAGCAGTACATTAGAATAACCCCGCAGGTCTGCGCCAGAAGTGATGGCACAGAGTGCTCAAGAACACAGATGTGGAACCGCCGCTTATGCAGCGAAATCCAGACAAAATGGCGTCACTGGTCGGCAATACGTCAGAACGTCGTCCGCCAATCAGCGCCTGGTAACCTACCAGCCAGTCAGCAGCCCGGCCAATAGGGAACCTTTCGTAGTGCTTAGTAACAAATCAGACGTAAGACCCGTTTCCAGAGCCTCGCGCAGCCAATCAGAGCAAGGGTACGCCCACATCAAAGGAACTGCCACGAAATTTTGCTTGTGTGTACTTGCCTACTCCGTGTCAGTAATACACAGAACGAAATGTGATGGTTTCAAATAGAGCCAGTTTGAATAAATAAAGCAACCTCTTACCATTGCTACAGACAATGAACAACAGTTGTGGCGGGAGCAATATTAAAGAACTGAGAAGCCAAGAGAGTCGCCGTTATTATCTTACACTGCACACAAGCGTGTACAGGGTTATAATTCAGAGTGGGGAAGGGAGGGACTAATGGATCGCCCCTTTCCACCCATGCGCAGCCAATCATAGAATCGGTACGCCCAAATCAAAGGACCCGGCACTCACGCCGTTTAATCTCTATAAAAGCAGCAACACAACCTTCAGTGCTCAGACCGTAGAGTGAATGTGAGGAGAAGCGATCTCGCTAGCTACCCATAACAAAACTCCATGTTCCAACACTGCTGCCAACACGATTGTTATAAAAGACGTGGATAGTATTTGAGTTTAGAACACTGGCTAGTAAACCAATGCTTCGAGATGTTTGAGAACGCGCCCTAACACACTTCTAATGCAGTTAGAGAAAATTCAAATTGGTAAAAGAGTTTTATTCATATACAAGTGCTGGGGGTTTGAAAATTCAGATATAAAAAACCACGTTCATCGTTGTTGACCATGTGATTTTGACATACGTGTTTGTTTGGGGTGGGTAAATGTTGGGCACATGCGCAGAAGACGAAGTGTCACTCTACCTCATGTAAGTGTGTGTGTGGACCTGGCGAACTGGTAACTGCAGACAGTTGGCATGCGTGCTAAGCCTCCTGGCGTGGCGATACTGAAGTCAGAATCAGCGCTGTGAGCGATGAGCCGCCCACTGAGGCAACGATGCTCGCCCTGTCCTTGGCAGGTCCGAGATTCCGTCCTCCTGTGCAGCGCCGAGCAGAGGAAACTAGCGAAGGGCGGCTCCAGTCAGATAAAGGTACTGTGGAGGGGATGAGGAGGGGGAGAAGTGATCCCTTCTCACAGACCCAGGGTAGACATCATTAATCATCCCCTTCCAAAAGCCGGCAGGCAGGCAGGCTTTCATCCCCCCCCCCACCACAGGCAGGCCCACCAACACGTGTACACAATAAGGCCATTACTATTCGCTGGTGTATGGGGCGGCCACCATCTTGACAGCGGCAACTGGAGAGAGTGCCTCGTGTCTACTGCGCAGTGCTACACTCTGCTCTACCTCTGTGGCTTGTTATACTCTCCTGACAAGACAGCTGAGTGCCTTCGCAGTTAACTCGACTGTAGTCAAAAAAATAACACCACGTACAAAGACTGTTCACGGCAAAGTTGGTAATTTTGAAATCAACCTCTGAAAAAACATTACAGGCCGTTAACTGTATATCTTCTACTGATAGTTAAGTTGGCAGCAATTCTAGTAAAATGTTGTAGGTATTGACATTATACCACCTGTAATATTAAGGTGGCCGCCTGGGTAGGCCGCCGAACGGTGTGCAGAGCTCCAGACCTCTTGAGTGAGGTCCGCTTAGGAATAGTATTTAAGAAAAGTTACACGTATGTATATGTTTTCCAGTACCTCCATTTCTTCCTAAAGCATGTTTTTGTGAAAGTGAAAATTGCTGAAACGGATGTTTTCACGGTCATTTTTAAGTATGAACATTCCAATACAAAACATTAAAAAAAAGGAATGGGATGGTGCACCAAATATTTATTTTTATTATTACGTCATACAATGGTAGGGTCTCCGCTGAAAGTCTCATAGAGGCGCGTTATCGACGGCAAGACTGCACGCCAGTTCAGTGCTTTGCGCGTAGAGGCGACGAGAGAGTTGATGGCGCATGTCTCGGTCGCCCCTAGTGCTCCCGCGCTTTTAGGCCTCGGACGTACAAAATTCCTTCAACCAGGTAGCCACCTTAACATTTGCGGCAAATTCAGTTGATGTTTACTTGCACTATCCACCTGAGGATGTGAACTGGCGTTATTAATAACACATTTATGTTCCCAACAATTACATCCTTTCAGTTGGCTCACGCATGAATAAAGTAATTAGTCCTGTGTGTATGAAAATGGTGTACGTATTTGGCGGAAGGATAAGACGACACAAGTATATCGTAAACAGGTCTTTCTTAGTGCTCACTTTACCATAAACAGTTTACTACAGCCACAGCTCACTTTACCATGAACAATTTACTACAGCCACAGTTCACTTTACCATGAGCAGTTTACTACAGCCACAGTTAACTTTACCATGCGCAGTTTACTACAGCCACAGTTCACTTTACCAAGAACAGTTTACTACAGCCAAAGTTCATTTTACCATGAACAGTTTACTACAGCCACAGTTCACTTTACCATGAACAGTTTAATACAGCCACAGTTCACTTTACCATGACAAGCTTACTCAGCCACAGTTCACTTTACCATAAACAGTTTACTACAGCCACAGCTCACTTTACCATGAACAGTTTAATACAGCCACAGTTCACTTTACCATGAACAGTTTGCTACAGCCACAGTTCACTTTACCATGAACAGTTTACTACAGCCACAGTTCACTTTACCATGAACAGTTTAATACAGTCACAGTTCACTTTACCATGAACAGCTTACTCAGCCACAGTTCACTTTACCATGAACAGTTTACTACAGCCACAGTTCACATTTCCATGAACAGTTTACTACAGCCGCAGAGTAACGCGGGTCCTAGCGGACATCAAACCTTTCAGGCACCATTTTAAGCGTTACTACAATTTTTTTTTTTTTTTTTTTTTGCTATGCTAGAATAATAACAACATGACTGGAAAACAGTGACAGCGACGGATAATGGCCCTGTTGCTTCCTAGCTTTTCGTCCTCTTGCTCTCTGATTGTCATTGGTTAGAGTGTTTATTAACGTAACATTGACTTAAGGTGCCCTCCTGCTTGCAGCTTTGTTCGGCGTTTGTGTCCGAGAAGCGTGAGAACTGTAAGGGTCACACTGGCACGCGCTGCAGGTCCGCCATCGCCGCTACACACAGCGATCTCAATTGGCGTATAGTGTTCTAGTGCTGCGTCTACCTATGGGACTTTCAGCGGTGACCCTGTAATTTTATTGGTGGAAAGTTTGTAGCAATGTTCAGTGCATGTTCCTAGAGTACTTCTGTGTATACATAAAGCGTATATTGTGAGAAACAGCGCTTTGAAAAGGCAGTTTTTAGCCATGTTCAAGTGCTCTGAACGTCCGCGACGTTTTGAAAGTAATCGACAGACATGGTCTAAAGTGTGTGTTATTTTCGTGGACCAGGACATTGCATAAACGTCTTATAGTTTCGTAAAAAAACTGGATTTCAAACAAACTTCAACGGAGTTCGAGTGCTAGGCAGGCAGGCGGACTCCTGAACTCTGATAATGGACGCAGTCCACTGACAACTTTCAAAGTTATTGTACTATAAAATACCTACCGCACTTCAAGGATAGCAATCCTGCTAAGTTTATTCTCCCTGGCCTCTCTGCAGTCTTCCTCAACCACATGTGACATTTAACTCTCCCATCGAGCAAATTACACCGCAATATTATTGCAGACATAAATGTCCGCATGATGCCGCTATTATAGAAGTACAGGGCCGATATCTCGCATTTTACGTAGTAAGGAAAGCTTGCGTCATTATTGGCCTCGTAGTTGATTCACGGGACAGCCTTACTTACACACGTGTCATCAGTCTCATTTTTAAAGATATTGTGCACGTAGTTACTTCGTGTTAACCCTGACATACCCGCCATAATTTACGGTTTCAGGTGATTCAAGTACAGAAAATGTTTGATGGCTGCTGTACTTCAACACACGCTGCACTTGTTTCATCACGGCCAATGAACTGTGGTCTCTGTACGGTGACAGTAATATGAACTGTGGTCTCTGTACGGTGACAGTAATATGAACTGTGGTCTCTTTACAGTGACAGTAATATGAACTGTGGTCTCTGTACGGTGACAGTAATATGAACTGTGGTCTCTGTACGGTGACAGTAATATGAACTGTGGTCTCTGTACGGTGACAGTAATATAAACTGTGGTCCCTGTACGGGGACAGTAATATGAACTGTGGCCTTTGCNCTGTGGTCCCTGTACGGGGACAGTAATATGAACTGTGGCCTTTGCACGGTGACAGTAATATGAACTGTGGTCTCTGTATGGTGACAGCAATATTAACTGTGGTCTGTGTACGGTGACAGCAATATGAACAAATCGTTACGTGCAGAGCAGAGGCACTGTTTATGAATGACTTGCGAAGAAGGAACATCATTGGGCACTCAGTCTTGTAGAATACAACACCTGCCAAAAATAAACCTCCTGTGCATGTACATAACTGAGTCTGAATGGATAAATAATTTTATTTTAATTAATAAGTTAGTACCCATTAACAAAGTAAAAACAAGTAATAATATTAAATACTTCACCATCTTCTTTTCGACAGACTGTGTGGTCGGCTTGCGATCACAAATTGCACCGGAACAGACGTTTCCGTTACTGCAGTCCCGTTTTTTAATATAAAAAGAATATAAAAACAAATTACTTCCTCGCAAAAAATATTAGAACAATACTGAAAAGCTTGGCACAAAATACGTGGGAAAACTGTTCTTGAACCGGAATACGTACACCGCAGGTCGGTTGAAACTGCTACACTCGAATTAGTTGAATTCTACTGATAATTTTAGTTCCTGGTATTCGCTCATTAATCACTTATTTCTACTGACTTCCTAGTGAATTACACTGGCCTTGCTGTCAAACCTCAGTGCATTATACTGATTCGCCAGTAAATAACAGTTAATTACTTAAAGATTCAGGAAAACCATACTACTGACTGAAATCACTGGTTCAGATGTAGCATGTAGACTGCTTACCCAAGTTGCCTTTGTAAATCGCCGCGCGCTTCTCGTGTTACAACTCTGCCCTTGGCTCACTGTGTCCGTCGCTCGAGCGGGACGGGGCAACGAGCTCTATGCAGACCAGCAACATGTGACGATAGAAGTAAGAAAACACAACTAGAGTTTTCTGACAAACTTTAATTTATGGCTTCAGGTGTTGCACGTCGAGGCTTTTTTGTGCGTGCTGTACTCAAGAAGACACGACTTTTTTTTTTTTAGCACAGCCAATTAGCTAGTGGCCATGCGATAAGTAGTAGTAAATATGAACCACTCATAACTTAAAAGAGTATCACGGTGTGCGATCAGTTTTCCACGTGAAACATAATTGGGCACTGAACATCGCAATGTACAGTACTGAACAAAACTAACTTCCTGTACCTTGTTTACACAATGCTAAGCACAGGAAATGAATAGGATAAAATAATTTGAAATAAAGAACTGTGTTTTTTGAAAAGTTATCGTTTCAAATCATTGAAAAATTTGCAATTTTGTTTACAGTTATCGTAACGTGCTGTAAAATATTATAAATGGGAATATAATTTTCAAATAAAATAACATCCAGGATTTTTTGGGTGTATATAATTTTGGACTAAAATTGTAATGTTTTGTTACGACTGCTGGGCAAGTCACTGCCGACGGCATCCGAACTGAAACCTACCAAAGCGCAAATTACTAAATAATGGAATGAACAGTTAGAACATGGCTTCTGCCAATGACAGGGAACGGCAATTTAGAAGCAATGATAGTACAAACTCCGTGAAATTCTGTGTGCGTGCGCAGATTGTGTGCGGGTCCTTCCTTTGTCCTGGACGTGGCCCCAAAGTGGCAGCCCCTGGTTCCTCCAGTCTGCTTTGAACGCAGGTCTCGTCCTCAACAGACGGCCATCTTTCCCCTTCCCCTCTCCCCCCAGCACATCGGTGCCTTTCACCTTTCCAGAAAATGACCACGCTTCCAGTTGTCGCCCTCCTTCATCTCAGGGCAAGTTATTGCGCCTCTCTCACACGGAACTCTCGACGGTGACCAGGTTACCGTGTAAGGACGTATTTACGTGCGCACCTCCGATAAACGATGCTGTAGGAAACGCAGATTAATTGCCAATGGGAATGTCGTTACTAGGAACAGAACATATTAGCGTTGTACCGTCACACGGGACTGTGGCAACTTCATCGTTTGCTTATCTTTAATCTCGGTAAAAGTAAAGTCCACCTCTAGTGTTCTAATAAGCTTATTAAAATTATTTTTAAAAAAATATTGTGTTCGATGATTCCAGTAAAAGACACATTAGCATCTATGATATATTTACGTTTCTTTAAGCAACAACCTTATGATAACATAGAGTAGCACAGAAAAATACATCTTGTTTCTCTCTGCTAAAGCAAACACCAATCACGAATAATTCATAAATTCACCATTTGTCGCTAACTGAATTTAGCACTCAAGAATATTATAGAACATACGCTTTATCAAAAAGATGGTCTCACTTCTCAGGCAGGTATCGCTCTCAAGTTTGCAGCTTGAAGGTTCTACAATGAAGTGAATAGAAATGAGAATATTTGTGAGTGACGACTTGGGACTCCGTCACTTTACGTAATAGCACGAGATACCTCGCTACGCTTCACAGTTCTTTGACTCATTGGAGAAAGTTGATCTATTCATTGTCTGCCGCGTTTGTCAAAAACTCGGCCTACTGTTGCAATGCGGCCACGTGGTAGGTATTAGGAAATCCGAGTGCTGAAAAGTGACTTCTCGTTTCGAGTTCTCTAGGATGTCCATCAAGCAGATATGATATTATCCTACGTCACTAGGCTTGTTTCTGATTCGTAATGCAAAGTAATATTGTCTCTGATCATGACATGTTATTGTACATGAAACATGTTTGATAGTAACGGAGAAGAGGTGATCTTGCTAATGCTGCAATCACCACGACACCATGGTATATGTGACGGAAAATTATGAAAATAATTTCCGTAATTAACATAACCGACTCTACTACAGGTTTGACTATGAAGATGAATTAGTGGTTAAAGGGGGTTCAAAATAAAATGAGGACTCTTGAAATCAACCTATGAAAAAAATCACTGCCTGTAACTGTGTATGTATGAACGTGGACCATGACCGCGATACTCGCAGTTAAGTTGGCAGCGAGCTACAAGAAGTAGTTCCATGTTTTAACTTTTCAGTAGTCGTCAAGTTAAAAATTTGTATCACCTGAAATTACGTTTCTTTTAGTTATATGAAATAAGGATAAAATTTCGCGTGATTGTAACAAATTAGTATTCTCTTTCGTATTATCTGGCTGATGCAGCGTTCAAGTATACTGGTTCGTTGTTTTCTTTTTCCCCGTCCACCCTCACGTGTCAATAAAACAGCGGTGCACGACTAATGTGATTTCAAATGTTTGTTTGTAATCTCTGAAATAAAATATTCGTAAACGTAATAAATAAAATATTATTATACATGTTCTGAGTGAAGTGGCCTCGTTTGTTATTGCTTTTGGCTGTATTTCCATGTACTCTCTAGTCCCACATATTATTGAAATATTATGCCTACCTAAAAAATGTGGTGCTTCAAGCAGCTGAAGTCAGTAAAAATTTTAAACCTGGAATAAACTTGAAGAAACTTCGGATGAATGTATATTGTTATGCTTGCAGACTTACGATCGCAGAGTAGTAAACCTTGGCACGTATCTCACTGGTTTTGAAACAATAATGGCATAAAATGTTTTATACAACACGTGACTCATTTCCTTAATATTTGTAATATGTTCAAACAGTATTATAACATTTATCTAAACAGTTTAATTTGTATGAGCCAATGTATCAAACAGTAAGTACTAATTTCCACTAAGTCTTCAATGGAAGTAATTTGGGGCAAAATAATATTCTTCATTAAATGTGCGGATGCAGTTTAATGAAATACATTTTCATTGACTAGGTATTGTGTTTTTAGTATTGTTGTGAAGTTACATTCAAATCATTATAGGCCTTTAAATTTTATAAGCAAAAAGCAATTTAAGACTCGTGTGCTTTAGGAGCCGCGTGACTGGACGAGTTTTCACGAAACCTGCATCGAGTAAAAAAATATGATTGTGGAAGTATGTGTAAAAATATGGACCAATTCTGTTCTGCCGTTGACTTTCATGACAGCTGTTTTCGTTTTATCCATAATGCAGTAGCAACGATCGCCATTTGCTTATGCGTAGTTTTGTATTAAAATAATGATTTGTGAGGTGTTTATGCAATATAATTCTACTCGTAAATGCCGTTGAAAGTAATTCTTAGATCATTTGACGATTTTTTGGGGCACATTGTCTTCTGTATGAAGGAGCAAATTCACCGTACTCTCTAAAAGCGTGCCTCTCTTTAACGGGCGAGCGTATCAGTTATTGACAGTTTTTAAAGGTGAACGTTTGAAGCTTATTGGCGTTGTATTTATAACGGGAAAAGGTTTTTTAAATTTTCGGGTTTTCTGTTGACAACCTACGGCAAACATATGTTATGTCCTCGGAAGTGTTGATCATAGTTAAAGGTCATTTACGTCTAAACAGTAAAAGAACCGAGAAAATTAATCAATATTCACAAACCAATACGCCTCTAATTTCCTGTAAATAACTTGTGCATGTTGATAGTAATGATCTATTACTGTTTTTTGCTTATTTAATGAGTATACAGTGGATATATGAGCCAGCTGATGTAAACGCCAGCTGAAAGTAACACAGCAGTATTTATTTCGATAGATAGGCGGAAAGATACGCAACCAACTAGCTCAAAGTAGATATTTAGCAGGACATTAAATATTACTCACTTTACCGTGGATAGTTTGAGCATCACTGAATTACCCTATGACAGAACGTGGAAATATAACACGCGTTCTTTACCGCCTCCCCAGCGGTATTGTACAGCTTGTGCTTGGAGAGATTTGGGCGGCTCTTAACATGGAGGTATTGAGAGCCTGTGAGGGTGTAAATAAGTGAGTATGAAGCAACGCCGGAATGCAAGGGCGGGAGAAAAGGAAGATCCCCGAGAAAACCTGCTGACCAGCGGTATCGTCCGACACGATTACCACTTGCAGAAAACTGGGAGCGACCCATCCGATAACCGAACCCGGTTCGCTTAGGTGTGGGGTGAGTAGTTTAATCACTACAACCCCCTCGGTGCGGAGTAAGTGGTTACTGCGCAGTTGGCATGCGCAGATAAACCCCACGTTATTATATTATACACTTACTTATCTGAATGTATTACAAACAGGATACTCGCAATGAGGATAAATACAATAACAGGTACTATGCCGTCGTTGAAATAAGAATTTACAAACTACTGGCAGAAGTCTTGACATCTCTTGTTAATTACCAAATGTTGGAAATCTGGCGATATATCCTGGCTTGAAATAACTCTCACTATACAATTTTAAAGGTCTGTCTTTGAGGTGACTTTGTAGCTTGTATTTGTAAAACTTTAGAAGCATGTTGGCAGGAAAGACTTTTGTGGACTTACTCTCTCTCTCTCTCTCTCTCTCGCTCTGTGAGGCCGACAGTGGCTAGAGGGCAGCTATAGGAAGTCTGTCTCTAGTGAGGACATGCTAGCCCTCATGTGCTAGAGCCTTACACTTCCCACTGCCTTTCTCTTCAGGACGCCCTGCAAGTTACGTCGTCAATCACCAGGCTGTCGACCGCTAGCACAATCTCCACAGCCAAACTTCTCGTGAGGGGCGGCCAGTCTTCGAAGCAGCTTAATCTGCAATTTTATACACAAATAACCTAAGTGTAGGGACTCTTACTATTTAACAAAGTATGTACCTGAAACTAGAAGCAACTGGAAAATAATACGTACTTAATTGGCCATCTGGGTAGGTTGCCAAACACTGTGCAGAGATCCAGCAGAAACCGTCCAACGTGTCTGAGTAAGGTCATCTTACGGATAGCATTTAAGACACACTACGCGTCCGGATACGTTTTTCAGTTCCTCCATTTCTCTCTAAAGCATGTTTTTTATGACAATGAAAATTGCTCAAACTGGTGTTTTCATGGTCATTTTTAGGTATAAATATTCAGGTACAAAATATTAAAAAAGGAATAGGGACGTGCATCAGAACCTTAGTTTTTATTACGTCACAATATGGTAGGGTCTCCGCTGAAAGTCACATAGAGGCGCGTTATCGACGGCAAGACTGCACGCCAGTTTAGTGCTTTGCGCGTAGAGGCGATGAGAGAGGTGATGCGCATGTCTCGGTCGCCCCTAGCGCTCCCACGCTTTTAGACCACAGACGTGCAAATTTCCTTCAACCAGGCGGCCACCTTAAGGAATTTAGTCATTTACCTGGAGCTCCTCAGAGTATACGAGACCTATAGGTGCGAGAGGCAGGCACTGTACTGTGCGCAACTCGTCAAGTTGAGGGTCGCCGTTCGCTAGTGGCTAGAGCACTCGCCTCCCACTAAGACGGACCGTGTTCGATTTCCGGCGAGGTCGCTCTAGGATTTTTGCACGTGGGAATATTGCTGTACGTTGCTGGGGAATCTCCCGTCTCCCCCACTCTTGCATTCCAGCACTGCTCCATATCACCCGCATCTGCTCCAACACTCGTTGATAACAGCGGACGAAACCTCTTTACCCCACTCCTCGTCGATTTGTCTCTACTCAAGACGTTGAAATGGCACACAGTCTTTCACTAGGTAACTACGCTCTATATCACGGCGGTGATCTCATAATTGTATGACGTGATGATGAATATGAAGACGTGCTTCTCTTCTATGCGCTACTGCATATATCCTGCACCAGCCATTGCATACACGTTCAGTTTAGAGGGTTCCAACTACCCAGCGCTTGAACTGGTTGCAGTGTGTTTTAAATAATATTTTTTTACGAAACTATTAAACATGCCCCCACATGTTCACCTACGAAAAGATAAACACCAGACGAAGACAGAATGGTACTTTAGAGTTACCACCAAAGTTGTAAAAACTATTTTAATTCCTTTCCAATATAGCTTTTTCAGACTGCCGTATCTTAGAACATACTAGCCGGGCACGAGTCAAACTACGATAGGAGCCTGTATTGGACTTCGGTACACACTTTCCATTAATATAATGTTACGGTCACCGCCTAAAGTCCCATACATTACGAGAAAACTGCCCGCCAGTTCAGGGTCATGCGCGTAGCGGCGATGGCGCTCTTGCAGCACGTGTCATTGTAACCCTTATAGCTGCCGCGCTTCTCGGCCAAAAACGGATAAGAACGACGCAGGAAGGCGGTACCTTTAACCACTTGACATATTATTCCGAGTGTACTCGTTCACGTCAGACGTGTTGCAGAATGTCATTGATCGCTTCTTGTCTCGTGGATCTACGGAAACAATTTCTATAAGTTCCGAAGCGTCAGTTTTTGTAAGAAATTTGTATGTACGTTTCACACCAAAAATTTCTTATTTTACAACACGTGAAGCTAATAATAAATGTGTACTTTATGGGGTTAAGATACGCATATTACAGACGGGAGGAAACTAGCAATGGAACGTGAAAAGTTTCCCGAGGATATCTGAAAATTTCATGTCACTCAGAAGCACCATCAGCTGTTATTAAATTGACCAGTTGCCGTGTCTACTGTTGAGACAAGGTTGCTCATTGTAACATAACTCACGTTCGACCATGAACTCGATTTATACGTAAGGTGATCAATGCCAGAAACGTTCACGGAGCTTTAAGATATTACTGTCTTGATAATTTATATCTGGTTTATGTTTTGCTTGAGAATATCATTCTCTTTGCTGTGGTTTTTTTTTTAGTCCGTCAACTGTGTTACTTCATTTCTGGTTCTTCAATTCATACTAGTTGAGCTTCTGATACCCGAAAACACCAAGCTACGCATCAATTCTACTTAACAGTAAGTCCAAAAAAATTTAATTTCTGGATTCCGTACTTCTCGTTATATTTTAGTGTCCATTAGTACGTTACAACCAGAGGTATTGGGATAAGTTAATTATGAAGACAGGGCTATTGCTGGGAAGGACCTAGGCCAAAGAATGTTATTTTCACTAATAAGTTCAATTTGGCTTTCGTTACACCTATTGCATAAACCAGAAGTTTCACAGTACCCGCGGGTAGAAAGGAAAGAAAGATAGATAGATATAATTATATTTAAGATGGCACCCAACGTGGGGCTATAATATTTCAACATAAACGATATCTTATGAGTGATACTGTAGGCATACACAGCAAGGAAAGTTTCTGCACCTCTGGATTTTGAATAGTTAAAGCTAATTACATCCAGCACAACGCATACATTGTTCACTGTTTTAACACATTCAGCCACAGTGTACACTTGTGTACATTACGAATGTGTAGGTAATTTTTGGTCTCTACTGCACCCTGCGACGCTTAGTTATTGGTTCATATTACTGTAGCCGAACATACATCCTACAGCTCATTGGCTGTGACAATGAAACAAGTGTTGCGTACACTCAAGTACATCACGCATCATAAAATTTCTTGTCTGTAACACCTGGAATAGTAAACTAAAGTGGTTCTGAAAGGGGCAAGACGCCCGTTCTACATAAGTACAGCGCACGCCAAAATATTACATGTTTCCAACATGTTTTCCATAAAAGAATGCATTACCGAACGGGTTACATATTTTTTGTGAAGTTCTGCAGGGAATTTTGCGGCGTAGGTAGAAGGCAGTTTAATGCGTTTCTGAAGGTATTTCAGAACAGCGGTTTTATTTATATCTTTTTCTTTGCTGCTAGGGATCCGCGAACTTTGAAAATTCTTTAGGTAAGAGGTTATGCTTCAAAACCATATACCATCGGGTTACATGTATAACTGAGAGGGATCAATGATATGTTGGATAGACTCCACAGTCCTCTATATACACGATCCTCAGATGTTTGTTCCCTGGAAGCTGCTCCTCAGAGTAGCCAGTATCACGGAGTAGACAGTATCGAAGTAGCGAGTCTGCTATTGGCTCAGAGTCGTCCAGGGCGTTTCTAATGAACTGTCATCCAATTAAATAGGTGACATCAGTGTACACGTATCTTGTCCTCCAATTGATTCGCGAAATTTTCCTATCCCTAATAATTGGACAACAGTTGCCCTGAACACAGAGTACTCAAAGAGACAGTTATACCACCAACTCCAGCNTATCACGGAGTAGACAGTATCGAAGTAGCGAGTCTGCTATTGGCTCAGAGTCGTCCAGGGCGTTTCTAATGAACTGTGATCCAATTAAATAGGTGACATCAGTGTACACGTATCTTGTCCTCGAATTGATTCGCGAAATTTTCCTATCCCTAATAATTGGACAACAGTTGCCCTGAACACAGAGTACTCAAAGAGACAGTTATACCACCAACTCCATACACACACGCCAGAAAAATGGCGCCACTGGCCAGCAACATGGCAGAACGCTGTTCGCCAATCAGCACCTGGTAACCTGCTCACCAGCCGGCAGCCCGGCCAATAGCGATCATTTCGCGGCACGCGGTAGCCAATCAGACACGAGACCTGTTCCCAGAGCCTCGCGCAGCCAATCAGAGTATGGGTCTGTCCACATCAAAGGAACCGCCAAGCTACTTCGTCCCTGGGTACTTAGGCCTACACAGTGCCAGTAATACACAGGATGCAATGTGATGGTATCGCATGGAACCAGTTAGAATAATTAAAGCAACCTATCATCATGGCAACACACAATTAATTAGCAATTGTAGCGCGAGCATTTTAAAGAACTTAGAAGTTAGGCTGATATGAAAATGTTTCGTGCAATCCCCGTTAGTACATAAATAAATGTCTAATGTTGTACTAAAATTTTCAATGATACTACTACGGTAATTTTTTGTTATCTGTGAGCCATCAGTAACTAAGGCTGCTCTTAATATAATAAACTGTTGAGGTATGAATATTAATATATATTTAAGTACTTTTATAACAACGTCACTTCCTTACTCTTCTGTCAACCCCTAGCATCTTGCCAACCGCTCTACATTACATGTCTCCTTGGGTTTCTCATTGTGGCTATTATATTCAGTATGATATAACGAAGAGCTGCAGTTCCCTTTCGTTAAGTGGAAATACTTCATGCTATAAGAATATATGCATATTTGACACACTCGATCAACTTTGCAAGGCTTGAGATTGAGAGTTCGTCTAAGCTACATCCAGTTATCATCCTATGCTTCGAAATTGTTATGAAGTGGTTAAATTTTACGAGGTATTCGCTGTTCACTAGTATCCGCCATGTAACACGTAAAGTCAGTATAAACTTGTGTTGGCTGGACATTAATTTAACGTAGCAGCAACACAAATATTTTGTTCTTCCTTTAATTTTTAAATGCAACAATTGGTGGCGGCAACAATACTCAGAGGCTTTATTAACATTAACACTTCAACAGTGTATTTCACTTTGTATGTGGTTAACATTATTATCTGGTCACTACATGTATAATTGTACAACAGCATAAAAGTCTAAATAAATGACGTAATAGTCACTTTTTTTCTGCAACGACCCCAAACTGTTATCTGTGTCCCGATATTTATTATTTAACATTGCATATGGATGGTGTAACGTGCACCTCTCGTAGCTCACAAGGCAAGTTACAGACTCGTCATGTGCACGCCTGCGGCCGCTTCAACGAATTGTAAATATTCAAGTTTCTGCAGCTTTCCGTTTGCAGATCGCGCACCCGCGGGCGGACACAACCGGTTTACCGTAATATATGTCAATAGAAAGTTGTTTCCTCCTTGGGTTGATGAACGGCTGGGAGAAGAAACGCCAGATGAAAATGAAGGCACCGTTACAAGCGGCCTGCCCTAATTGTTCCAATCCCGATAAAAAGATTTCACTAACATTTTTGCTCTCCAAACTTTTTTTAACAGCTGTTTCGCGTTTAAATAAGCACTTTTGACTCACTTGCTTAGTTCATAATTTCTGCCTAGTGTGTATTATTCCAAAGCTATACGTAACCAATTTACATTGCGGTACCCTTCATGCAACTAGTAGGTCGACCCACGCGTAGAGATGGTGGAAAATGGCGAAGAATTTCTGAGCAAACATATTTTCTATAACACTCTAACTAGTTTATTCTTTCATTATAGGATGAACAAGGTTTTAACTCGGCTAAGTTGTTTGCAGACCAATCACGAACGCTCTGCCTTATATTATCATAATCCTCATTGGTCCAGTGAAAAGAGGTAGAAAATTCATACATGCATGAAAACCAAAAAGGAAAGAAAACGTTCGGACGTATGTACGGTATGTCGAATCCTAGCAAACAGTCAATTTCTTCCGTGATCAACCACCATCTCTTACCATGCTTCCATAATATTGTGAAACTGTTAAAAAACATATAATTACGTGGATTGTTACTGTAATATTCTCCCGCGATAAACCACCATATCTTACCATGCTTCCATAATAATGTGAAACTGTTAAAACACGTATTTTTGCGTGAATTGTTACTGTAGTATTCTCCCGCAATAAACCACAATTTTTACCATGCGTCCATAATAATGCGAAACTGTTAAAAAACATATTATTACGTGAATTGTTACTATAATATTTATGGTGTCCCAGTGTGTACATTATTTTATAATGTATTTCACACTATTGTGACACGGTATTAAAATATTCCAGTCAAGTAAAACTTTAAAAAGGTGGAAAAAAATTTTAAAAACTAAATTAACTTAGCAGGTAAATTTTAATTTTTTATGTTATATTGAAAAAATATCAAAATGTCGCATAACAAATAGGCACTTCTGGAGACAACTCATAATAATTTTTGATGGCCTCTGAACTCTTTTGTATTCTAGTTTTACCACATGTTCAGGAATATTACAATGGCTAATAACTGTTCATTTTGACTGGACAAACTTAATAATAAGGTATACTTTTATTTTTATTATTTGAATGAAAAAGTTATACAGAGTATGCTAACATTTGGTAAATTACCTGGATCTTAAGATTCCCGGCTGGCTCCTAAATGAAAAAAAAAAAAATTGTCATGCTATGGTATACCTTTATGCTAATCCTTGCCCAATGAGTGAGTGAGTGAAGATATTTGGACGGATCTGAACAGCCGGGTCTTGAGGGTGGTTGAGGTGAGTATGGAGCAGCGCCGGAATGATGGAGCAGGGGGAAGCGGGAGATCCCCGGCACGATTTCCACATGCGAAAATCCGCGAGTTACCCGGCAGGGGATTCAACCAGGTTCGCCTTGCTGGGAAGCGAGCAGGCTAACCGCTCGGCCACCACAGCCAAAGAGTCCTCATGTCTAGCAGAAATGAATCGCCGTTCGCCAATCAGCCGGCAGCCCAGCCAATAGGGAACCTTTCGCACCACGCAGAAGCCAATCACACACAAGGGCCGTTCCCGGAGTTTCGCGCACCCAATCAGCGAATTGTTGAGTCCGCATTAAAGAAACAGCCGTCAAGTCAATTCGATTCTGTGTTGTGTACTTTCCTGTTCTGGGCGATTGGCCACATTCCGTGTTACTGCAGGTTAAATCTCTCTGTGCGACGCATCGTGTGCGCTTCGCTTTCACTTTTACTCTCGACATTCTGAACACACGTAAATCTGTTTTAGCGCCGCGGCAGACAGCTATAGCCACTCGAAGTACTTGCCGCAGATAGAAGAGAGAGAGAGCGAGAGAGAGAGAGCGAGAGAGAGAGAGAGAGAGGCAGTAGCTCGATGCTGATTACACAATGTTTCAACTCAGCGGCGTTTATATTTACTGCTGCTTCTCACTAAGCCGCCGGCTTCAGGCCTCGTCTACACAGAGTGTATAGCTTGGTCGAAGTTAACTTATTTCTTCCGAATGCAGCCTTCGAAAAATAATGCCTACTTGCAGTAACGTTGGCAACAGAAAATAAAAAAACAGATGTGTGACACAGAGTAGATATGTCTACAGAGACGAAATAGCGGGGCAGTTCCTTTGATGGGCGTGCCCGTTCTCTCGTTGGCTGCGCGAGGCACTAGTTACACTGGGCCTTGTGTCTGATTGGCTACTGCATACTGCTATATTTTCCGTATTGGCCGGGCTGCCTGCTGGTGAGTAGGTTACCAGCGCTGATTGGTGAGCAACGTTCCGCCATTTTGCTAGCCAGGGACGCCATCTCGACGGCACGTGGCTCATAGGCTCTCATCATGAGGGCGCGCACCAAGAGTTGTTGAGTTGTTGAGATTTGGGCGGCTCATGACAGCGAGGTCTTGGGAGCCGATAACGATGAGATGAGGTGAGAATGGAGCAGCGTCGGAATGCAAGGGTGGGGGAAACGAGAGATCCCCAAGAAAACCCGCCGACCAACGGCATTGGCCGGCACGATTCCCACTTACGAAAGTGCGGGAGTGACCCGGCCGGGAATTGAACCCGCTTCGCCTTGGTTGGTGGGAGGCGAGCGGGCTAACCGCTCAGCCCCTGTGGCCGTCGGTGTGCACTTAGAGAATCGTTGATAACCACATATTAAGTTGCGGTGCGGGAATGTTTCCCTCTGGAATATATTTTATTTTAAAGTTTCAAATAATGCCAGTTACAGAAAAGCTACGCCAACATAGAAAAATTATATAGAAGACATCATTTCGCAAAAAATTTCCTAAAATATTTAGAGAAAACCAAATTGTGAGAGACCACATATTCTTTCAGTTTGAAAAGTGAATTGAAGTCATTTATACAACAGCTTTGATCATTGTTAAATTAATTTAATTAAAAGTGATTTAGTTTTATTAAAATAATTTTAAGTAAAAAAATTCTAAAAAAAAAAAATCCAATACGGACAAAATCAACCGAAACCAAATATAAATTTGGAAATCCACAAACTCTAAAATTCAATAGTGATTCCTTTGCATTACAAGTACATAGATAGTTACCCCGCACGTCCTGACAACTAAACCGTTCTTTATAGAGATATTTGAATGCGAAACAGGAACAATACTCCTGCCATTAGCATGTGGCCGGGCGCACTCGGCAACAGTGTTGTTACAATAGTGCGACAGCATCAGTGTGACGACAGTAACTAGCCAATCAGAGGCGAACAAGCAGACAATGGGGAGTCGGCAGTGTGCGATACAACTTGCACCTGCGACAAGGAAGAAGAATAATAAAAATAACGTACATTTGTAGACAAAGACGTAGTTGTGCATGTGGTGAGCATTTCAATATAATCATGTTGTGTGTTATTTAAACAGTCAACTACATATAGGTGGCTGATTATTTAACTACCAGTAGCACGTGCCATACGTTTGAAACATGTATAGCTTTATATAGAACCGATTCTAATTATTTTCTTCCATATTGTCAATTTTTCTATAGAAAATTGAAGAGACGTTCTTTTTTTCTTTTGGCATAATATATGTTATGACAAAACCTCTAAATTAAAAAACCAATTAAACTAATAAACAAAAAATTAAAAGCTTGCCTAGATACACGGGATTTCGTTCATGTTAGTTTCCACTTCCGACGATAGACGGCAGTAAAGGCATTTAAGCATAATGACAGCGTCGTGCTATCGTAAAAGCGACGAACTGTCGCGCACTTGGTACCTCTACATTCTCACGCAGTCTCGAGTGTGGTTTCCAGGAGAGCGAATGTAACGGAGGGTGCGTACTTAAGGCGCCCGTCTACCTGGCGCTTGAGCTGCGTTGCAGAGTGTTCNGGAGAGCGAATGTAACGGAGGGTGCGTACTTAAGGCGCCCGTCTACCTGGCGCTTGAGCTGCGTTGCAGAGTGTTCAAAATACACGTTTTTCAACGAAACTATTAAGCGTGTGTCCAACGTGCTGATCTACGAAAAGAACACACATTTCAGACGAGAGCTGTTAAGTACGTTCAAAATATCATGTACGTTAGAAACATCAATTCAGAGTACTCCAAAACTACTAAAAACGGCCTTCCAAAGGCGCTGTAGCTCAAAATGCACGCATCACATTCATACAAAACTACTATAGGCGTCTGCACTGAACCTTCCTAAAGACTTCCCACTAATAAAATAATATGGTCACCGCTGAAAGTCCCATAGGTACACGCAGCACGACGAGAACACTGCACGCAGGTTCAGAGCCTTGCGCTTAGCGACGATGGCGTACTTGATGCGCGTGGCAGTGTCGCCCTTATCGCTCCCGCGCTTCTCTGCCTAAACGTGGGAAAAAGTTCCAGGTAGACGGGGGCCTTAACAAGCGAGCGGTGGTCGCCGTTAGACATGCGGGCGGAGCGGTCAGATAACAACACCGCCGGCTATCCGAGCCTCTTCCGGTTCCCATCCCCACTTCCGGCCACCGGCGTCGCTGCTCCGACCACCCTGGCGGCGGGTTTCCTCCCGGTGCTCCCGCTGACGTCTTCGCGTCTCACTCTACGCCAGTCTTCAGGGAGAGCTCACACCACTGGTCACCCGCATCTCGGCAGCTGTTAGGAGACACTTGTGCTGTACCTCTCTTCGATCTATTCGCGATTTTCTCACACTTTTTCAATTTAATATTCGGAAAATCACCCAATATGTGAAATTTTTATTTAATTCCGAAATATGCCGTGTATTACAAACGTTTTATACTTCCGTTAACATAAAATTATTGTATATTTGGTTAAACTAAACATTTATATTTATGATATCTACAAGTTATAATGTTTGTGTACAATTAATATGAATAAAAATAATGTGAAAACAGGTATGGTGGTAATGGCTAGTCAGAAATTGTTATTATACAGAATGTTATTGAAGCGAGTGCGCAAGAACGAGGTGCGTTGTCCCTTTGCTGTCGTAATTTTCTTGACTCAATAAAGCTCTGCTTGCAAGAGGCGGAGGAATATTCTGGAAGTAGATCTTAAGCAGGGCTTCAGACAAGTTGGAAGTTAACGCGAACGGACCGTACGTGTTTTCTTGCCACCAAGTACTACTAGACCAAGTCTAGTGTGCAGCCGGGAAGCGCCGAGACTCGAGCGCCAGTGGGGCCGCGGTGGTGTAGTGGTCACACTTCTCTAGGCGAACCGGGTTCGACTCCCGGATTTCCGCATGTGGGAATCGTGCTGGGCGATGCCGCTGGTCGGCGGGTTTTCTCAGGGACCTCCCGTTTCTCCCACCCTTGCATTCCTGCGCTACTCCGTGCTCACCTCGCTTCACTCTCATCGGCTCTCAAGACCTAGATGTTGAGTTCTAAATATCTCCACTCCACTCGAGCGCTAGTGTCACTTTTGAGAAAGGGTAGAAGAACGGCGAATACGGGAAATGCAATACCGTTATCTGTCCGTACACCTCAGGCGCGTACGTTACTCACCTTTTACGTGAGTTTGTTTCCTTATTTTCGTATTTTGCCAAATGTTCTTTTAGATTTTCCCATATCTCCGCTGCCGTGCGTTTGGTAGCGCCACGTATTGCGTGAACACGCCTTTTCATTAACGAACATCATAATTACGTTCCTGATATCTTCTATGCACAGACTGTGTATAGATTGGTTGCTTATGACATTTTATCAAATACTGAAATTTACGGCCTATTTCAGTTGAATCAGTTGAGTTGAGATATTTGGGTGGCTCTTAACAACGAGGTCTTGAGAACACATGAGGATGAAGCCAGGTGGTTACGGAGCAGCGCCGGAATACAAGAGCGGTGGAAACGGGAGATCCACGAGAAAACCCGCTGACCAGCGGCATCGTCCCCCACGATTCCTTCATGCGAAAATCCGGGAGTGACCCGGCAGGGGATTGAACTAGTTCTCCTTGGTGGGAGGAGTCTGACCACTGCACCACCGCCTGAAAAAACACGGAGGGTAATATCCTGTGAGCCTAACAATAAAGTTTTCACTAATATTGGTTTTAGTTGTTGATATTTTGTTTCAATGCGTCATACGGTCAATATAGGCACCCATATGAGAGATCAGTATCTACAGTTATAACTATCACTGTACCAAATGGCGTCTTGATATCACGTTTGCACGATTGTTGAGCTACGGGACTATGGGCGCTTTCACCATCTTCCGCCCACTGCGTTCATCGACCTGAACGATGGCTTTACGAGGAGTTATCCACTTTGCTGGGAGAAACATGTCTGTTCAACAGGAATGCACATTTGAGTGGAACACGTGCGAGATACATGTCACTGCGAGGGGCTGAATATCTACACGAGCTTCCTCTAACAACTGTGGCAGATACAGCGCCTTCTCTTGCGCAACACAGGAAAAACTAATCTTAGCTGCTCAAACTATCTCGCACGTCGAAACTTTTTTTACGCCCCAACTAAATATTCCACGTCAACAGAATGTTACTTAGTAGTATTGCAAAGATTTGTTTATTTTTTGTGGCTAATGTTATAAATGTGTGCAGAGGTGTAGCCAAGGAGGGGGGATACCTGAAACCCCTCCCCTCGAAATTAAAATAAAATTTCCAAAAATAAACTCTAAAAAATTATAACAAGTTTTATTTTTTTTTAAATATAAGAAATGCTTGATCCACTGAACATGAATGAAGTTTTTAGCATTTTGTAGTTCCATCTCTTTATATTAGCCTATTGGTTGCAAATAATTTTCTGAACTAAACATAGGTAAACTGATATATTTAGTTATCTTACAATTGAGAAATGTGCAATCCCTTTGAACACGAAGGAAGTTTATAGCATTATGTAGTTCTATATCTCTATATTAGCCCATTGGTTGTACATAATATTTTAACTAATTATTTTTAACATATAGCTTTAATTTTTTCCCCAAAAATATTTATTTGTGGTCCCTCCGCCCTAGCAAATAAATTCCTGGCTACGTTCCTGAATGTGCTCCCAGGAAATATCACCCAGCAGCTGTTAAACGCAGCAACCACTACAACGAACGTATACAGGCATTCGTTGAACACTTGAGGTATTCTCCAATATCTCATGACATCCCTGATGATTTCAAGCAAGTACTGCAAGAACTATTACTAGTTTTGTGCACAACTTTCATTCTCTCCCTTCCATCCTACAATGACNCACAACTTTCATTCTCTCCCTTCCATCCTACAATGACAAAAAAATTACGAATAGAAGAATGGAAGATTTATTCTTACGGCTAAGATAAGCATTATCTCAAGGTCACGGATGTAGACACATTTCGCAGCTGATGACGCCACTCCACTGAGTTGCGTACAAGGGCGATGGTGCATTTGATGTGAGGGCTTAGGTCCTGGGTAAACGCGTTACGCTGCAGTAAAAATGGAGCGTGACTCTGCGTGTGTTGAGGTTATGTCACACCAAAAGTAGAACCACTGAACCTATTTCAGTCAAATAAACTTTATTCACATTCATGCATTATACACAATCTCTGCACGACCAAGAATATTCAAATGTCCAGTTGTACAAATTAATTTTCTCACATATCCAGATTTCATCACCAAGCTCAAACTCCATCTCCTTACGAGATAACAAAACAGGTGATGAATAAATACTAACTACAGCAGTCTCATTAACAACACCGTGTACTGGCACTGTCTTTCAATAAATAGTGTTCCGTGGATCAGATTCGGCCAAACTGGCAAACGTCGGATTTCGTGAGTGAACATTCTTAGGGCAACGTCCAGCATGCCTCGAAGACAATACCGCACCAGAAGATATTATTATCCACGTAAAATGCATCAAAATATGCTAAGTTTAAATTATGATGTAGATAAGGACGACGACACATGGCGTCGTAAAGGAGTTAGTAAAGAAGAAAGTTATATTCTTCTGAGTTACGTGCAGATAAGGACGACGACACATGGCGTCGTAAAGGAGTTAGTAAAGAAGAAAGTTATATTCTTCTGAGTTACGTGCAGATAAGGACGACGACACATGGCGTCGTAAAGGAGTTAGTAAAGAAGAAAGTTATATTCTTCTGAGTTACGTGCAGATAAGGACGACGACACATGGCGTCGTAAAGGAGTTAGTAAAGAAGAAAGTTATATTCTTCTGAGTTACGTGCAGATAAGGACGACGACACATGGCGTCGTAAAGGAGTTAGTAAAGAAGAAAGTTATATTCTTCTGAGTTACGTGTATAGATTTGGTCTGCAAGCTAAAGCCGCTGGAGGACTTTTGGAGATGTGTTTCTTTCGTTAACATCACAACGCACAGCAATAGCTATTGAACTAATTGCTGTGATCCTGTCTGTGCTTTTCCTCTAACTATACACACAGTTCCTCCAGTCTCCTATAAAGTCACCAATATTTGGATCGTTTCTTCAGCAATTGTAACTGAAATAAAGTTACATAACTCTCTGGTTCTGAAACTGAATTGAAGCCGCTTCTGTCCTGTAAGTCGATAATAGGACTACGGTGTTGTCACTCCCTGGAAATGTGTTTCAATGTCCAGTTATATACATCGCTCCAATGAAGTAACTTTAACGAGCTTGCAGAACGAAGGTCAAGTCATATGAGCTACAAATCACATGTTTGACTTTCCACCAACCAGTAGGATCAACAGTTTGACTCTGTCAATATGACTTACGACATCTGCGAAGTAAGTTTACATATGTTACTTTCACATAAGGTTACTCGTTTTCGCTCATTTGTGGCACGAATCTGTGTAAACTCAAACCCTTATTATAATATACACATGAAAAATATAAAATGGGTCAAACTGTATAATACACCTTCTTTACGAATTCACAAAAAAATGGGACCAACATAATTAACCATTACAAATATCAGTTTAAAATATTAATTAAAATACACAANAACTCAAACCCTTATTATAATATACACATGAAAAATATAAAATGGGTCAAACTGTATAATACACCTTCTTTACGAATTCACAAAAAAATGGGACCAACATAATTAGCCATTACAAATATCAGTTTAAAATATTAATTAAAATACACACACAAAGCGGAAGTTAGGGAGACGTAGCCCCAAAAAATTACACCTTTCCACAATATTTCTTTACGTGACTTAAGTGACTTACATAGACTGTTATAAGTTATGTTATATTCCCTACCAGGCGGGCTGTCGCCTGGAAAGTTAGTTTCCAAGAGCTGATTGGTGAACAACATTCCGCCATATTACTGGCGAGTGAGGTAAGAGTTAATGTCACCATTAACTTATGTATCAGTCGGAAATTCTTCTACAGATAACAGAATTAAGCTATACATCATACCTAAAGAATTTTCCGACCGCTATTCATAATAAAATCATGATTTCTATTGTGACTTGATCACGCACTGTTATCTAAACACTTTAGAAAAGAAATTTAAGTATTTTTAAATTTACTGCGAACACAGTATGTCACCATATTACAAGTGCCTTCTTGTTTAGAAGTAAGCATAGTGGTAGCCTTCTGAGATGAAAGTCCGGAGTGTCAGTGACGTATTTTATTGAGGAAAAAAAAAATTAAGTCGATGTACAAGTAAATAAATTACGAAAATACTGTCACTAGACTGCAACACGACGACAGGCGATATAAGTACGCATCTGATTGGCTGCGTGATGCTCTGGGAACGGGCCTTGTGTGTGATTGGCTACTGCAAGCTGCAGAAAATTCCCTATTGGCTGGACTGCTGGCTGGCGAGAAGGTTACTAGGCTCTGATTGGAGAACGGCGTGTGCGGCTGGAGTTCGCGGGATAATCGTCTGTTTCGCCAGTATTCTGCGACACAGCACAGCTGTTCTATTGCTAGAGACACGCAAAATTCGCGTTATTTTTCGGTATCATGCTAGACTTCACTGCCTTACATCTACACGACAATCATTCTTGTTTTCAGTGACTATTGGCTACTTTACGGCGTCATTCACCTGTGTGAGGACCGCGGTGGCTGAGTGGTTAGCCTGCTCGCCTCCCTGGCTAACCAAGGCGAACCGGGTTCAATCCCCGAACGTGTCACCCTCGGATTCTCGCATGTGGTAATCGTGCCGAACGATGCGGCTGATTGGCGAGTTTTCTCGGGGATATCCCGTTTTCCCCGCCCTTGCATTCCGGCGCTGCTCCACACCCACCTCGATCAACCTCATCGGTTCTCAATACCTCGATGGTAAGAGCCGCCCAATCTCTCAACTGAACTCCGGATCACCTGTATCTTATGTTGTAAACATTCGCCCCCTTTTAAACTTCGTCCGAAGGCAGACGTCAATAGACAAGTATGCAATTTGGCATACTTTACTACTTCAGCACTGAGGCTAGTAATAATTATTAAGTTCCATAACAAATTGCATAGAAGGAATGTAAAATATAAACCATTCAATAAACGCACATCTTGCATGACTTTCAAAAATTCAGCGTACAAACATATATAATGTGTACGTTATGAACGTTAGGCGTGCTCTATTACAAGTTGGTGTAGTGTGTACACGGAGTGTACAGTGCCGAGCAAGCAGCATCGCACCTCGCAACACTTGACCAGCAGCCACATTGTAAGGACGCGCTGCAAGACAGGTCGACAGGCGTACTCAACATTCCTTCTCACGTAATGTCATCAGCGGCCTCTCGCACGCGGACGAGGACAGCGGGACAGAGTCAGGACCTGTACTATTGCGATACCGATAACTCAACAGTTCTTCTTTACGCCCCTCTGCACAGCCTTCCATATCCTATAATCTGAAAACTTATTGCAACTTTCTGTAGCAGTTTTCAGTTGCTTATGTATNTCTGCACAGCCTTCCATATCCTATAATCTGAAAACTTATTGCAACTTTCTGTAGCAGTTTTCAGTTGCTTATGTATACGGCCACTTGTTTTTTTCGCGAAAAGATTTCCGCAAACAATAGATTTCAATTCCCTATTGTTAGGGCTACTGACGTTTTGCGTAAAAATCGGAGCACACAGTAGACTTCAATACTATATACACATCTCGGCTGTTGTTTTACCTCCATTGGCTGCTGGTGCCGTGTCCGTCTTTGACCAAGCCACTCAGGACTAAGTAACTCCAACACTGAACCNGCTGCTGGTGCCGTGTCCGTCTTTGACCAAGCCACTCAGGACTAAGTAACTCCAACACTGAACCTTCGTGATTCGTACGCGATCGGTTAACACGGGCCAGAACATTTTTTAGCCAATCAAAGAAGCTATATCTTGTCTCGAAATCTTTACGGGAAATATCACTGCCCCTACCTATAGTCATACCAGCAGTATTATTTTGCTATNCTATCTTGTCTCGAAATCTTTACGGGAAATATCACTGCCCCTACCTATAGTCATACCAGCAGTATTATTTTGCTATTTGGCTGCGTGCCTGTGTGAGAAAACATGTTCTTACTTGACTGACCAATGAGAATTAGGTAACTCCGATACTGGAGGTTTGTGATTCGCGAGGAGACCCAAGACACGTGCGTTTGAAAGTCATCCCAACACGATACTGGTTCTCAAATAACTTGTTTTGGAGCACAGCTAGTTTAAGAGCCACTTGGCCCTGCAATTGTATATAGTGTGGTAATGTATTGCTGATTCGAGTGATGCAAGGCTTCAGTCGAGTCCTTCCTTCAGTACGTTTAATAAAATACATTTATTTTGTACGACTTTTGCGTATTAGATCTTCATTTGGCGTTGCGATGCAAAATAATAGCCTGAAAAAAAGCATGGCAACGGAGGAAAATTAGTTTTCTGAAATGAATAAAAAATGTTACAGGAATTATAAAAGTTCGTCTTTTTTCGCACAAATCTCAAAATTNATTAGTTTTCTGAAATGAATAAAAAATGTTACAGGAATTATAAAAGTTCGTCTTTTTTCGCACAAATCTCAAAATTGAACAATAACCGACACGCGAGGATACAGCTCAAAATAATCGTTCATGTAATTACATAATTACAATGCCATGAAGTATATTTCTTAGAAATTTGTCGTGCGGTTCAATATTAAAACATAAAAGGAAATTTTAAGTAAAAATATCCAGACGTCAAACACATTGTGGCGGTGAACCAAGTTGCAGAGCTCAAATAAATTGCAACAAGCCACTTCTGTGACACTTTAGCTAAAACGAAAACTTGTGTTAATTAAAATAAGTTTTTCAGAATTGTGCCATTGAATGATTTTAGTCATAACTGGCATACGAACGCTTATATATAAATATGTTCAGATGTATATTTATATATATTCAAATATATGTATTTATATACATGTTTTCCTTAGTTGGTTTGGTATTTGATCCCGTCCACTCACCGTGCCTATGGTCAAGGACATGTTGACCGCTGTATACACAGAAAGGCAGTAGTGCCCAGTTTCACTTGTGGCCAATCTGATTTGTGCAGTTCTCTACAACACTTTGACCTCAATGGCCAGTGACAACATGATCGAGTACACAGAACGTTGTTCGTTGGTTGCGAATAAAAATTGCTGAACACAAGTGCAGTGCAGACTAAATAATTACGTTAATGCAACTCTCGAACTCGGAAATGAATGTGCGGCCGAATGGGTTAATCTCGTTATCGTCGACATCATGTCACGAAACCATCACATAACATCAAACTGTAGAGAAAAATGGGTGTGCGTGTACTTATGTACGCGCGTTAGAAGTTATACTTCTTTGGCGTGACTAAAATAAAATTTTCGCGCATAACCTAAAATACTCGAAAACACTTTCAAAATTTTGCTATACAATTTTTGCCACTAACTAATTTTTTACGGCACAATGTAAGGAAAATTAATAAAAAAAGATATAAAATATATATTCACAATGAATTACTAACATAAAGTTAATGTTTTTCAATTTGCTTACTACATGAAATTATTTAATGTAGGTTTTAAATATAACCACGTGCTATGTTGTGTACCTTGCGTTTGTACATAGCTAGACGATACTCACATAACCTCAAATACTTGAAAACACTTCCAAAATTGTATTACACAACGATACACGCACACCCTCAAATGCTGGTTTCTAAGTAACAGCACGTATTATCTGCTTGGTGTCAATGTTCACTGTCGAATTTCGTTACACTGTGCGCGCGGAACTTCCGTTACACACTAAACGTTTACCCTCAGCGCGCCAGAAGACGCATAACTTCCAAAAGTTGTCCGTTGAACGGCCTTGAATGACGTTGACTGAGAGAGTGATGGGTGAATGGCGGCGGCCAAGAGTATACTTGGCTGAGGCGNTTTACCCTCAGCGCGCCAGAAGACGCATAACTTCCAAAAGTTGTCCGTTGAACGGCCTTGAATGACGTTGACTGAGAGAGTGATGGGTGAATGGCGGCGGCCAAGAGTATACTTGGCTGAGGCGAGTGTACTTGAGGGCGAGAGTGCGGCGCGCGGGAAGTCAGCCGACCGAGGAGAGCAATTCGCGAGCGTTCTTCCGACTACAGCAACACCGGCTCGCCAAGACAACCCTTACGGCGATGTTACGAGGTAGATTACGTAGAAGCTTGTGCAAGGTCTGCGAGCGGCTGTTGTACCCGCCAGTAAGGCGCGCCTTACGACACTTGTCGCCACAGAGCACGGCTGCAGACAGGAAGAGACGGCAGTCTTACATTACGCTGTCCTCTTTATTTGCACTGCAAACTGGCTGGGGTGGGAAGGTAAATGTCGCACTATCATAGTACCAACCACACCACACCACCGAAAAAATTACCNGCAAACTGGCTGGGGTGGGAAGGTAAATGTCGCACTATCATAGTACCAACCACACCACACCACCGAAAAAATTACCTAGTTCATTTAAATTTCACGCATTCATTTTTGTATTTGCAAATTGAATCAGAATGTCGGCCAGCTTTCAGTTTGTTTGCCAATCTGCACAGCTTTATCCTTCTTCCAAACTTGTTTACCAATTTCATTAAACTGTCTTTTTTTTTTTGCAGTGCGACATCTAATATTTTTGTATCAGTGTTAGTTGTAGATCGTTTTTTATTTATCACCGATTTCATTTTGCAAACAAGTTGTAACAGTAATAGCACCCAACATCTTACATTTCTGTTCTGTTTTATTTTGCCTGCGGTGATTTCCAAAATGCACTTGAAGCACCCACGCACCAATATACTCCATACACGCTTGTCAACCAGTTATGCCACCAAAACCAAACTTAAACTCACACAATGAAGCGAAGAATAAATGTGATTTAAGCACNCAGGTTTGTTAACCGGACCTGTCGTATATTCCGTGCCAGGTTCCATATCAGTTTTCGTACTTGGCCAATCACATCGCAGTTTCAGAACGTGAGGCGCTCCCCGTGGCTTCCGCTTGAAAAGAGATGATGAAGAAACCAAAAAGTACGACGCATCCAACTTGATTATTCATCCGCAAGGTAAACATTTTTTCAAATGGATTTTAAATTTGACGTAGACGAATAATATTGACAAGTTTAAATTACTATTAAAAACTGATTAAAGATATTAAGTATACAATAAAATGTATAATACGAGCAGTTTTACACATTGAAACTACGTCGGATACATTTTTTTTCTAAAATGTTAAATACCGATAAAAACTTGGTACTTTAAGAAATAATTTTGCGAACTGTTAAGAATTTTCATTAAAATTTTCTCGTACTCTCGTGACATTACTTTATTGTTTTTTTTTTAAGCCAAAATATGGCTCTACATCAGTAGGCATCTGATTGAATGATGTATCGGCCAACAGCAATAAAACAATATTACGAAATGTGCAAGTTAGTTTTCAAATAAGCCAAACTAAGTTACTGACTAACAGCATCAGCTCTGTACGTGAGGTTCATATTCACTACGAAACACACGCTGCACGCCCACACAATGTGTCTTATGCTAACACGCAAACTCTCCTGCAATAGGAGTATTCTCACAGTGCACTGGCTCGTGCACTGCGCAATTAGTGCAGTAATACTTTTAAAGTATTAANCTGCAATAGGAGTATTCTCACAGTGCACTGGCTCGTGCACTGCGCAATTAGTGCAGTAATACTTTTAAAGTATTAATAGATTCTTGCTGTTTCACAATCAGATGACGCGTGGCTAAACGTTAGTCATTACATTTGAAGGAATTTGTAAATTATGAACGTGCTGGTAATAACGAACCATTACATAACTTATATCACTAAAAAGTAAGTTATGACTAGAGACCTGAAAAATTCGCGAGTTCAATGACCAGCAGGCTAGACTCTACAGTCTCATGTACAAATACGCCGATATCAACCGCACATTAGTTGTCTGCTGTCACAGTGGAAGGCGACGATATGGCCAGCCTTCTCCAGGAGGTGTCAAACACCGTGTGGACCATTGGCTGAAGTTTAGTAAACACACATGTGTTTCGAATTCTAGCTTGTCCCGAAATGAATCCGCGAATTTTTCAGGTCTCTAGTTATGACACGTAAATGGAAAATTCAACATGGCGGATGACACCGAGCAGTAACACTTCCAGACATACTTATATAAAATTGTAACTATATACTTCGTAACGAACAATTATTTATTTTTTTGTTTGGAAGTGTACTACTAGCAGTATAATGTTCTGCCATATGTTGGGACCAATCAAAATGTGTTGAATGTTGTTGACAGCAGGTGTTGTTGAGACCACGGTACGGAGTAGAGTCGCAACAGTAGAGCAATGCCTCGTGTGACGTCACGAACCACCCTCATTGAACACAGTTTCCCACAGTGTGCAGTGTACAGTCTACACTATTCACTCCGTCCTCCCATAAGGCCGCTGTAATTACAATGCTTGAGGTGCCTCGCTTGTTACAAAGTCCTGGCTCACTCACGCAGCGCCCATTTGTCAACGTGAAAACGCAATAAACGAAACAAACACGTCAAAAGGTTTTATTGAATCAAACTAAGTTTGTTTGGCCAAACTAAATGAATTATTTGCACAGAGACAAATGAATATTTTTATTGTTGAAACCAAATTACATATTTGTTCTTATGTGGTTACCCCAAATAAAGATTTGGCTGGTGTAACTAAATATTGGTTTGGTTCTACGTGTATTAAACAGTTCTGGTTAATGTAGAAAACATAATTGGAAGCTCGAACTAGATTCGTACCAAGAACCGCTGCACCCGAGCTGTGGTCCTTAGCAACCTCAACTAAACTGACTAATTATTAAATCGGAATATTTTTTAATAGGTTCAGTTCAAATACCTGGCAACGTGCGGAGAATAAACATTTCGTGTTTGACAGTTTTACTTTTTGGTTTCCCGTTGAACTTGTTTCATTACGATGTGTATACCATTATTAAGCATCAACAACTTCACCAACGAACACTGTTACTCTCCTAATTGTCACCAAAATACAAACTCCCGAGCTGTCTTTACGAACGAAAGCCAGCAAATGAGTGGTCGAACCACGTATACAGCTGACTCAACAAAATATTTTGTTAAGAGCTTAATTTATTTTGACCCAAGAGAGAGGGTTTGTTCATTAAAGCGCGCGTGTTGCTAGATGAAAAAAATGAAAACTGTTGCTTTGCGAGTTTTGTTTGCTCTACAAAATAACTTGTTGAGGCAACCAAATACATTTTTTTACACTATACAAACAAACATTTGGTAGGCTGTTCTCTCAGTGAAATATTAACAATTTATTACNCAAATACATTTTTTTACACTATACAAACAAACATTTGGTAGGCTGTTCTCTCAGTGAAATATTAACAATTTATTACCAGTTTTACCATACTGATAGTTACAATTAACGTTAAATGATGCGGTTGTGTTGAGAAGTATGCATTTAAAGAAGAACTGCTGCCTGCCAGTGTGACGAGTGTGGCCCGAGGGCCGCTAACTGATTAGCCCTGGTGGATCGTGAAATCCACTCCCTATGCCATGTCCAATATATAGGCCGGCAAGGTTGAAAGAGTTAGTAGACGGAAATTCTTTTCCAAGGTGGCCGCCCACTTCCTGGATGTACGCCAAGTTAGTGTGTCAGTTAAAGTGCATGCAGTTATAGGCTGAAAGGTTGTTTTTTCTCTCGGAAGTGCTGTCTGCAGAGCGGAGGAGACTCAGAGAGGCTGGGAGGAGTTGCCGACTGCTCCCAACTGTCGAGGCCACATTCCTCGTCTATCTGACCTGCAGCAGGTGCAAGTATGTAGCTATGGAGATACGTACTTACCGCGCCCTCCAACGGCATTCGTAAACACGCTAACACTCATTCTGTGTAGCTTCCATCACATTACCATTACACCAACAAGAGATATTTTTGGTAAACTGAAATTGCTGCACAAAACTCGGTTCTTCCCATTTTTCCTTAAAAATATTTCACACCAGTTAAACTGGAACATTAGGCTATAGCCCAGTTTGTGAAACGTATTATTAGTCCAAGAATCTACTTCGGTAAGATTGTTGCAATAGTGGCCTACTATGCACCAAAGAAACACGAGAACTACAGAGTTCACTGAAGAAAAAGGCTAACAAAGAATCAAGCAAATAACGGACATTAGTTACTACAAAGAAGCGCTAAGTAAACAAAGAATACTGTCAAATGGAGGTCCTATCTTCTTCGGAGCAACATGAACTAGACGTCGATTATAAAAAATGCAATTCGATCTTGAAAATCTGGAAGGTCTGATATGTTTGAGTGCTTAACCTGGGTGCCTCCCATTTCACGATTTCCCGACTATATCATCTTGTCTCTCACAAGGAAACCAATGATGACATAAGGCCCACGACACAATCGAAACGAGAATAAAAATATGTAATTACAGTATATGAACACGCAAACGAGCTGCCCTTGTGGACGGCATTCCTCTTCCTGCGAAGGCAACGAAGATTGTCCGCGTCGGGGAAGAACAAGACAGTACGCACACGCCTTCTGCTTTCTTCACCGGTTCTATGAAACACCGAGGTCTTCAAGCAACACATGTCAGCGCCAGCTCTGAAACTGTTCTACACAAACTTCCTTACTTTGTAAATACGGATAGTCCATTTTAATTAGAAAGAAATATTATATTTTCACAAACAGATAAGAGTTATAGCGAGCTTATTATCATTCTAACCTCCTTAACTTTACGGTAATATATATAGGAACTCTTACCGTATCACACTGAGAAATATACCTATGTTAGGATCGCAGTAAGGACGTAAATAATAGTGCCTTTCTAGACCTTTCCAGTGAGGAGGTGTTGAGTGGGACCCACTATAACCTACTTCTCATCAGTGAACAAATGTTACTGTCAAAAAACCATTATGTTTTTTAACCTTTGGTTTTAAACATTATTTTTAGTGTCCCCGGAACCATTTTCATGTTGACTAAATATTAGACGCTGTAACACTTTCAGGTTTAATATAATTCTCAAAATAAGAAATTTGGTCATGTTTTTAGATGTTAATACCTCCATTATACGGATACATATTGACATGAAAACAGAAACGCAATGACAACAAACCGTCTTCTTTGCAATAATTAAGAACTTAAATGAAAAGCGTTCTTAGGACACTCAATACACGACGTCATTGCACAGCGCGTCGAATAACAAAGATGTCCCTTGTCACACACCCAAGTGGCTACGTGGTAATTAAGCCTCTTAGTAATGTGCATTGCCACTCCTCGCGTGGATATCAGCTTCACAACGCCTTCTCATGCTTCTGACAAGACACCGCGCGTCTAGTGGAGGCAGGCGTCCTCACTCTGCCAGAAGGGCGTCTTCAAGGGCTTGTAGTGTCTGGGGTCGTGGATTTCTCGCCCGGGTGCGTTGCCCCAGTTCGTCCCAGACATGTCCGATCGGATTCATGTCGGGACTTCTGGACATCCACTCCATTGGTTCCACGCGGTGCCCTTGCGTGAATCTCTGAGAGATGTTGGCATCATGCGTTTAGCATTATCATGCACTGAAAATGCGNTCATGTTGACTAAATATTAGACGCTGTAACACTTTCAGGTTTAATATAATTCTCAAAATAAGAAATTTGGTCATGTCTTTAGATGTTAATACCTCCATGATAAGGATACATATTGACATGAAAACCGAAACGCAATGAAAACAAACCGTCTTCTTTGCAATAATTAAGAACTTAAATGAAAAGCGTTCTTAGGACACTCAATACACGACGTCATTGCACAGCGCGTCGAATAACAAAGATGTCCCTTGTCACACACCCAAGTGGCTACGTGGTAATTAAGCCTCTTAGTAATGTGCATTGCCACTCCTCGCGTGGATATCAGCTTCACAACGCCTTCTCATGCTTCTGACAAGACACCGCGCGTCTAGTGGAGGCAGGCGTCCTCACTCTGCCAGAAGGGCGTCTTCAAGGGCTTGTAGTGTCTGGGGTCGTGGATTTCTCGCTCGGGTGCGTTGCCCCAGTTCGTCCCAGACATGTCCGATCGGATTCATGTCGGGACTTCTGGACATCCACTCCATTGGTTGCACGCGGTGCCCTTGCGTGAATCTCTGAGAGATGTTGGCATCATGCGTTTAGCATTATCATGCACTGAAAATGCGNGCACGCGGTGCCCTTGCGTGAATCTCTGAGAGATGTTGGCATCATGCGTTTAGCATTATCATGCACTGAAAATGCGTTTTCTCCACGTTGCCTCACGTGAGGAATGACATGTGGCAATACGATCTCGTCAATGTACCGTCGAGCGGTTAAGGATCCATTGCGAACGATCAGGGGATCGGTTTTCGTGTAAAGACTTACGCCTGCCCACGCAATAACAGATCAACCTCTATAAGCAATAACAGATTGTACAGCTTTCGGTTGAAATCGCTCCCCACCTCTTCTCTAGACTCGCAGACTACCAGCTGAACGATGTAACGCGAAACGTGAACAGCACATAACGCCACTGCCTTACGTGACCAAATTAATTTTTTTAGCAGTGTATATAATTTNAACGCGAAACGTGAACAGCACATAACGCCACTGCCTTACGTGACCAAATTAATTTTTTTAGCAGTGTATATAATTTAAAATTTAATAATCCATAGTGAAAATTTGTTGTGCATATGTGTGTGTATACGCACACGAGTATTCACTTGGCAGTTACTCGGAACCAAAGAAGCAGAGAAAAATAAAAAAATATAATTTGTTACTACCTTTGTTCTCTGAGCTAAAAAGCATTTTATTAAGTTCCTTCCGGTTGTGTTTACGTCGCCAGAACATGATCTGGTTNCTTTGTTCTCTGAGCTAAAAAGCATTTTATTAAGTTCCTTCCGGTTGTGTTTACGTCGCCAGAACATGATCTGGTTTTACTGCAAACAGAGCAGACAATTTTAATTGCCAATTAAAATAAATATAATAATAAAATAATAATAACAACAGCATTTATTTTCCCATACACAGCGAGATGTACTAATATAAAACGTGATGAATTGCGACAGTTGACTACCGGAATCGAATTCGCGACCTCACGTATGTGTCGGATACGAAGCCGCATGAGCGAACAAGCTTGCCTGGAACAGTTCGCCACGTTGCAGGCGTCGACGGAAGTGTCCTTGTATTCCGCCGCGCAGGCGTGTTTTGTTCGTAGAGGGTAGAGTGTATGTGCAAGCTCCACAGTGACCATCTCTGCGTCCCATAACTGAGCAGCTTCTCTTCCAACACAACTGTCAACCCCACATGACTTCCACTAAGGTTAACATGTTGTTTACTAAACTAAGTGCTCTGATATGATAGTACACTGCCTTTCACTTAGTAGAAACGCAAATAAGGTTCTGTAAAGATACGCAAAACGTTTTATTTTTCCCTTTGCAAAAACGTATTTTTGTTGTAATTTCTATTGTTAACAAACGGCATATCATTCTTGAAACACGTAAATGTAACATTCATCTAGGCAATTCTTGTGCCAAAATATTGTTGACGTCACAGAAGATGAAAATATTTATAACTCATCTTTAGTCTACGACATAGTCAAAGAGTTGATGACATGGCAGTTGTCGAAACAATAATAAAAACAATAGTATGCAAGGTAATGTACACCCCACGGCGGGAAACAGATTGTGGTACCATAGAGTGAGTGCAAATATTTGTGCGACTTTTAACATCGAGGACTTAAGAGGTTGAGGGTAACACGAGGTGAGTATGGAGCAGTGCCGGAATTCATGAGTGGGGGAAACGGGAGCTCCCCGAGAAAACCTACTGACCAGCAGCATCGTCCGGCACAATTACCACATGTGAAAATCCTGGGGCGATCCCTCCGGGAATCTAACCCGGTTCGCGTTTGTGGGAGGCGAGTAGTCTGACCACTTCACCACCACGGCCCCTGCAGTGGTACCGGAGGTAATAAGAACTTAAATGGCGTGGTGCCGGAATTCAATTGTCTGGGGTATCGGAGTATCCCGAGGAAACTCGCTTGTCGGGCGTGTCCCCACCGGGAATAGAACCAAGATCGCCTTAGTGGGAAACTGGTAAGCTAGTCTCTCGATTACCGCAGTCCTCTGTCTTCGCTGTCAACCAGGGTAACCAACTACAGAACGCAGAGGCGAAACATGCACTTATTCCCCGAACTCCGGCCGCACACGTTTGCCAATCAGCGCCTGGTAATTCACCACCCAGCCGTGCAGACTCGCAGATACGGAAGACTTCCCGGAGCCTCGCGCAGCCAATCAGACAAACCGCCTCGACACTTCGTCCTTGTGTACACTCCAGTCCATTCACGGTTAATTCCAACTTTTCTGAAGCCCTGCTAAATTTCTATTTTTCTATATATGCCTTCGCCTCATGCAAACAAAGCTTAACAGAGTCTAGTAAATTACAACAAAGGGATAACACACCGTATTCGTGAGCACCCTGTTTAATATTATTTTGCATAAAAACTATTTCTTAGTAGGCACTACCAACACACCAATTTTCTTTCAGTTTTTATCCATAGTAGTTATTAATGAAATATGGTAATTTACAGATAATATACACGTAAATATTCGAATTAACCAAAATATAACTAATATACACGTAAATATTCAAAATAACCAAAATATGGCATATTTGTTAACACAAGTATAAAATGATTGTGGTACATGGCATATTTGTTAACAAAAGTACAAAATGATTGTGGTACATGGCATATTTGTTAACAAAAGTACAAAATGATTGTGGTACATGGCATATTTGTTAACAAAAGTACAAAATGATTGTGGTACATGGCATATTTAGGAAACAACCGAACACGTTATACACGGGGCGATTTTAAAAAAAAAAATTGAGAAACCGCGAACAGACTATTCTTATCTACTTAGTGGCTCCTCTGCTAGGAAGCAGGCTGCCGTCTTCTCAGACACTATCTCGAGTGGCGGACAAAAAAATAAGCGTGTCTACATCCAAGTTTGACTTATTAGCACGGAGTGATCGTACATGGCTTCTGTGACGGATATGTCAAATGGTAAAAAAAAAAAAACTGGATAAGACTTAGCATTTATTAATGAGGACAATTACGGAACTTGTGTCGTGCACTCCTAAAGACATTGACCCCAGGCAAATTCATGACGGGAGCTGGAGGATACTTATGGGGTGGCGTTCCAAAATGTTACTCTGCGAGTAAACTTTCCTCTTGGTCTGTTCCGAAACACACTGAGTAATTGTTTTAGTGTCTCAATACTACTCTGTAATTACTCTAAGCATTTTGCTAGAGTAAAACTTTTACACGCTGCATTTCAGCTAGTAACGAAGAGTAAACTGAAAATTGTGGGAAGTTTAGTATAATTAAACAAACTGATAGGAAACGCAGAAATTCTGGTTACAGACACAAACAAGTAAAATTACAAATAAGTAATAGAATTCGTAATTTACTTGTTTTAATGCAGTATTATTAGATGTGATGTTTATGATTAACTTATGGTGAGTAAAACGGTTTATGTATACTTTTTTTTGGAAAAAAAAAGAATTTGGGGAAAGTAATAAATATAATTTGGAATTTACATTGGTTGCATAATCAGCAAATATTCGTAAACACAGCGTGCTATTTACACCATGCTCGTTCCTAAATCACGTTTACTCTTGCTTTCCTCAGCTATTACTCTCTGTTACTTTACTATACTCTCGGAGTAACGTTTTAGAACGCCGCGCTGTCACGGTGATCTATCCGTAGGTCTCAAGCACCACCTGCCGTATTTAAATGAAAAGACACAACACCCATTCCAGAATGCCAACGAAGATGTTTTCTCTTTAGACTAGAAAAACATCTCCCCAGTAGGAATTAGAACCCGCGATCTTGTTCCAACCCAAGTGAAGGCCTGACAACGTCTCTCCATTACTTGACTTTTATTTTTCTGTGTGGCGGCAAAGTCTGTGCAATTGTTAAAAATATAATTTCTTGGGCTTGTGGCACTGCTACGTTAATATCCAGCCGTAATGTCGCAAACGAAACGCTGGAAATGTCGCACTTGTGAGTTGCCGACTGCGAGTGCCACCTAACCACAAAGTACTTTGCTAGACAAGTCTCCGCAGACCCATATTGCTTACAGGTGTCCGAACTTAAGGCGGTCACCTACCTATATAATTTTCACGGTTCGCTGAGCACTTTTGATATATACCTTTGAAAAATGTCACTGCCGCCACCTGCAAATATTTTAACGAACGCACTGATTGACAACCGCCTAGTAAAGTTGGAAACGGCGGAGGAAAGTAGTTCCGTGGAGTTAAATGTGTTAGACAAACATTTCTGAATACAAAAATAATTTATTTCGCATTCCGGTTTTTTCTTGCGTTATTAAGTGTAAGAATTGGTACATTTGTAAAAAAAAATATATTACCTGTATAATAATTTTGTAGCCTCGCTTGCCGAGCGCATGATTTANACTGAAAATTGTGGGAAGTTTAGTATAATTAAACAAACTGATAGGAAACGCAGAAATTCTGGTTACAGACACAAACGAGTAAAATTACAAATAAGTAATAGAATTCGTAATGTGCTTGTTTTAATGCAGTATTTTTAGATGTGATGTTTCTGATTAACTTATGGTGAGTAAAACGGTTTATGTATACTTTTTTTTGGAAAAAAAAAAAGAATTTGGGGAAAGTAATAAATATAATTTGGAATTTACATTGGTTGCATAATCAGCAAATATTCGTAAACACAGCGTGCTATTTACACCATGCTCGTTCCTAAATCACGTTTACTCTTGCTTTCCTCAGCTATTACTCTCTGCTACTTTACTATACTCTCGGAGTAACGTTTTAGAACGCCGCGCTGTCACGGTGATCTATCCGTAGGTCTCAAGCACCACCTGCCGTATTTAAATGAAAAGACACAACACCCATTCCAGAATGCCAAGGAAGATGTTTTCTCTTTAGACTAGAAAAACATCTCCCCAGTAGGAATTAGAACCCGCGATCTTGTTCCAACCCAAGTGAAGGCCTGACAACGTCTCTCCATTACTTCACTTTTATTTTTCTGTGTGGCGGCAAAGTCTGTGCAATTGTTAAAAATATAATTTCTTGGGCTTGTGGCACTGCAACGTTAATATCCAGCCGTAATGTCACAAAGGAAACGCTGGAAATGTCGCACTTGTGAGTTGCCGACTGCGAGTGCCACCTAACCAGAAAGTACTTTGGTAGACAAGTCTCCGCAGACCCATATTGCTTACAGGTGTCCGAACTTAAGGCGGTCACCTACCTATATACTTTTCACGGTTCGCTGAGCACTTTTGATATATACCTTTGAAAAATGTCACTGCCGCCACCTGCAAATATTTTAACGAACGCACTGATTGACAACCGCCTAGTAAAGTTGGAAACGGCGGNGTATCGACGGAGGAAAGTAGTTCCGTGGAGTTAAATGTGTTAGACAAACATTTCTGAACACAAAAATAATTTATTTCGCATTCCGGTTTTTTCTTGCGTTATTAAGTGTAAGGATTGGTACATTTGTAAAAAAAAATATATTACCTGTATAATAATTTTGTAGCCTCGCTTGCCGAGCGCATGATTTAAGTCGCCAGGCTCGTGGAAAAGTTAATTTTACATACCGCGGAAGAATGCACAATGCAGGTGTTACGTAGGGTTTTCAGAAGGTTTAGTTTCACGTGAGAAGCNAATTTCACGTGAGAAGCCTGTACTCACGGGTATTTTTCGGAAATATACGGATATACGGTCCGCAATGACGTAAAAGTATTTGATCTTAGTATGTGCAAAATATGGGCCCTCTCCGTATTTACTGTTGCTTCGATTTTCGGAAACGAAAAATTCTGAGCCTACAAGAAGCATCCTTCGCCGCTGTAAATAGAAAATAATTTTTATTTGTAGGCAGTTACAGCATTCACGTAACTGAAGTATAAATATTCCAAAGTAAAAAATAACAGCACAAGCTACACTTGTAACAGTTAGCAAGGCGTCTAACTCACAAACGTGACTGAGATCTGAGATAGTTACATACTTACATTGTTCTGGTTACTGAGGCCAATAGACATCTTCCGCGGTGCATTCAGTTGCTTACGGCGCAAGAGCGCGGGTTCAAGACCCGGGCACGCCATAGCACGCCATACGCGTGAACTGGTTTGTTCTGGTTTGCGTCACCATGCCACGGGAAATGCCACTCCAAATATTTCAAAGTCGGCTAATGTCCAGAAAAGAAAATCACCAAGAGAAAGATTGTTTCCAGCCAAGAAAATACTTGTTTTTATAGGGTCATATGTGAATCTTGTAGCCCCAACGGAACATTTTGCTGGATAAACAAACCTTGAAGAGCAACACAGTTGATTTAGTTTACCTAACAAAATACTTACTCGGGCGCCAGCTATCTGGGTTCAAACCTCAGCCGGATTTCACTTTTTTTTTAAATAATCGAGACTGTTGTATTTAAGTAGAGCCAAATAAATCTAAGAATTTGAGGCAACCAAACAAGAGCAACAAAATATTTCAAGTACAAAATTCACTATTGCCACTACACCAACAATTAATTAGTTTGCGCGAAACACACATTTTTTATTCGACAAAACCTTTATTCATTATACGTAGGTATAAACGGCCGAGGAACTGTATTAAAAATTTCTGCTAAGGCAGCATTGGGTTGGCTGTATACTGCAAAACTTTCTTATTCTTCTCTTAATACCGCTCCTAATATAAATAGTAATAAATTTATTAAATTAATATTTATAATGAGTACAGAAATTAAATAAAACTTTTCGCTTTCTTCCCCGTAATCAGCGTTTCTTGAAATGAGGCAAGTTGTAAATTTACGGAAAGGTTCTGTGGATTCGTAGGAAGTTGCATAAAAACTACGGAAAGTCTGCTATTGGAAAAATGATTTGTGCATGGTTGTACTAAGATTTGTAAATACGTAGTTCATTGTTGTGCCGTGTTTCCGCGGACAGAGCGCGGCAGTGGGTAGCTCCAGCGTGGGATCGCCCTCCTGGGGCCATGGCGGGGACTAGGGAGGGGTCTAGTACACTTTGTTGCCCCTGGGAGGTCCCTGGTACACTCTGTTCCCGCTGGGAGAGACCCCCTAGCTCGCCGTGGCCGGCTCAACTTTCTACACTGTGCCACTTTCCAGCGCCGACTCCAGTTCTCCAGCACTGAACTGCGTCCCACCCGCACCGCGCTCTTCCAGCCGCTCTCACNACTTTCTACACTGTGCCACTTTCCAGCGCCGACTCCAGTTCTCCAGCACTGAACTGCGTCCCACCCGCACCGCGCTCTTCCAGCCGCTCTCACGCCGTCTTCCAGTTCGCATCTTGCATCTACCACGTCACATGACCCGAGTTTGTCGACAAAACCCAACACGTAGCTCTGTCATTCGCGTTTTGTTAACTCCGACGATGATAAATTACCGAATACAAGATATCAAATCACCGCCGTATTGGTATTGCTTGTTTAAAACGTTTCAAACTCACACAAGTAAGGTTATTATTAAAAAAAATTATCTCATAAGGCAAACCGGAGCCGTGGTGGTGTAGTGGTCAGACCGCTATCCTCCAACCGAGGAAAATCGGGTTCAATCTCCGGTGGGGTCACCTCCTGATTTTCGCAAGCAGGAATAGTGCCGAGGATGCCACTGGTCAGCGGGTTTTCTCGCGTATTTTCCGTTTCCCCCCGCCCTTTCATTCCTGCGCTGCTCCATACTCACCTCGCTTCACCCTCGTCGGCTATCAAGCCGCCCAAACAGGTACGAAAATGTGCCAATAAAAAACTCGCAACAAAACAAGAACCTGGTCACTTGCTGACTGGCCTGGAGTAGAAACTAGTGNAAAATGTGCCAATAAAAAACTCGCAACAAAACAAGAACCTGGTCACTTGCTGACTGGCCTGGAGTAGAAACTAGTGGAAGAGCCGGTGAACAAGTAGATAAAACTCGAGGAGACACGTGTCTGAGGAGAATAGCATTCAAGTCACTGGCCAGACCTTGTTGTGAAGGGTGGTTGCGTAGGGGAAGACGGCACGCAGATAGAGCTCTATGTAAGAGAGCTGTATGAGAAGAGTGGTGAGACCCGAGCGGCTCTTCACGTCGAGGTCGTTGAGAGTCGACGAGGGCGAAGCGAAGTGAGTAAGAAGCAGCGCCGAAATGAGAGGGCGGGGGAAACGGGAGATCTCCGAGAAAACCCGCCAACTAGCGGTGCCGTCCCACACTATTCCCACATGGGAAAATCCGGGAATGGAACACGGTTCGCCCTGGTGGGAGACAAGTAGTCTCTAACCACTGCACCACCGCGGCTCCCGCTCGACAGCGTTGATCTCACGAGGTCACGCGGTACTGCGCGGGTGTCACTGTTCACCACTCTGTATACCATATTTACACTGAAGAGCCAAAAAAACTGGTATACCTGCCTTATATCGTGTAGAGCCCTGGCAAGCACGCAGAATTGCCGCAAGACGACGTGGCATGGACTCGACTAACGTCTGAAGGTATGCAGGAGGCATTGAAATCTGCGCCAATTTGAGAAAGGGTTAACACGTCTGTTACGTTTACTGATTCTCGTCAGTCGTCGTTTGTCCCGTTCCTTCAAGATCTTTTTCCGGCCGCAACGATGTCGGCGATTTGATGTTTTACCGGATTCCCGATATTCACGGTACACTCGTAAAATGTTCGTACGCAAAAATCCAAATTTTATCGCTACCTCGGAGATGCTATGTCCCATCTCTCGTGCACCGACTATAACACCGCGTTCAAACTCACTTAAATCTTGATAACCTGCCATTGTAGCAGCAGTAACCTATCTAGCTGCCGACCGCATCGCGTTACTCCGATTGGTTCCATACCTCTGTTATTTGCATATGCACGCCTATACCAGTTTTTTTGGCTCTTCAGTGTACATGGCGCGTGTCAGGGTGGCTTTCCAAAACTTTACTCCGAGAGTACAGTAGAGTAACAGCGAAGGAAAGTTAGTGCAAACGTGGTTTTGGAACAAGCATAATGTAAACAGCATGCTGTGTTTACAAATATATACTGACAAACCAACCAAGGCAAATACCAGCACTTATTAACGACTTTCCCCAAATTATTTATTTTGACAAAAGATAGTTATATACATAAACAGCGTTGTTACCATAAGTTAATCACAGTAATTTTGTATAAAAATGCAACGTTTATACAGGTTAACTTTGAAATAAAAATATATATTTTATCACCTGTATTTGTAATTTTCCAGTGCGTTTCCGTAACCAGAATGCACATATTTCCTTCCCACCATTTTCTCTTTACTTTTCGTTTTTCACTGAAATAGTGCGTGAAAAAGTTTTACTATGGAAAGATGATCAGAGTAATTACTCTGCAGTTTTTGGACACTGCCAAGAGAAAGTAAACCCGTTTCTCAAAGTGATTTATGACGGCCAAAAAGAATATTTTACTCGCAGGGTGACATCTTGGAAGGCCGCCCTGCATTTCACATGATAAGCACCGCCTGCAAAGGGTCCATATGTTGCACCCCCCACCCACCTCTTTGCCTTATCCCCCACGCTTTAATAATTGTCAAGATGAACAACCACCACTCTAATAAACCAACAGGCACATCATAAAAATTGTCAATGGAATATTTCAATGAAATAAGGAAACATTAACAACAAAACAAAATCATTATAAAATTACACACTTACTGGCAAAGTTAATGAATTTTGGGTTCAGGCATTTTGCACTCGTGTAAGATGCTATGGCATTGTGTAGAGTGCCTTAGTCTTAAGGACGATGGTATGCTGTCCCGCCTACGGGAGTACCAACTGTATCGTCCACCACGTGCAGCCGTGTTATATATTTGTCATTAAATCGAAACAAAAAAACGTAACCCCTTTCCCCCTCCAATGATTTACGTGTCGACCCCCATGCCGCACATTGCACAACACACGAGAACATTGTGGAGCCAGTAAAACAAAGAACATGCTTCTAAACATTTACCTCTACATAGCCTTTTCTTTTTTTTTTCTTCCCGTGAATAGGTTTTTAAAATCCGAGTCTTGTCTACTTGTTCACTGGCTCTTCCACTAGTTGCTACGCCAGGCCAGTCAGCAAGTGACCAGGTTCTTGTTTTGTTGCGAGTTTTTTATTGGCACATTTCCGTACACGTTTGGCCGGCGAGGTGACTTATAAAAGATAAATATGTTACTTAGTTAAGAAGTTATTTTATGTTTGATTTAATATTATTGCTAACATCCTGTTTTCTTAAAATAGAAAATAGAAAAACTATGGTATTTTGCCGACACTAGCGCTTACCTAGTGGCGAAAATGTTTCTTTGCCCGAACTTTTAACATTGATCTCCCCAACGTGTGGTAGAAGTAACCTTGCTCATAGGAACAGAATAGAATTAACGTTATGTTGCGTAGGAATGAAGGTCACATTGGAAGACTGTCAACTTGGCGTCACACTGGCTGTTGGTTGGCGAATAGTGGACGACGCCGTGCAATACAGTGCGCGGGGCCGGTGAAGAGTGGGGTCAACTGCACAGTGGTATGTGGGAATACAGAGCCAAACACAACTGGTATTCTCTCAAGTGGTGGATTAGTTCCACTCAATTCGTAATTGTCTTCAATGGCTCTAAATATCTGCAGCTCTCAAAGTGTTACGAAAGCAGACACTGTTGCGCAAACCAATATTTTATTATTAATATTATTTATTTTAAGTTTCTGTTGTCTTGTAGACTTGCACTGCATGTTTCCCGTTTTGGCAATCAGTTTCTTGACCACGTTCTGTCTTGTATCTTTGCTGATTATAAAACACCACTATGTGTTATCACATTACCACGAATATCACAAACTAAAAACCAAAAACTCTGAGAGATAGAAAACTACACATTTAAAATAGAAAATAAATACATAGTGTCTAATAACGAAGTTAGTTACACGTGAGTTACCGCATTTGTTTTTTCAGACCATATTCGTGATTGAGTGAGTGGACAGATTTGGGCGGCTCTCTCAACATCTAAGTCTTTGAGAGTCGATGGGCGTTAAACGAGGCGAGGATGAAGCAGCGTCAGAATGAAAGAGTGGACGGGCGGACGGGAGATACCCGAGAAAACCCGTTCCCGAGAAAAACCCGCTGACCAGCGGCATCGTCCGACACGATTCCCAAATGCTAAAATCCAGGGATGACTCCGCCGGGAATTTAACCCCGTTCGCCTCGGTGGGAGGAAAAAAGTCTAGCCACTACACCACCACGGCCCCACCATATTCGTTGTTCTCGTAAACTGCTGCTGCCAATTACATCAAACACAAACACGTTTACTGTTGGCTTTAGCATATGACAGCGAGTTGTGATGATAGGGGCACACTTCGAAATAAAAATGTTGATTGTTGCGATGCGTAAAATAATATATGTGTGTTGGTGGTAAAGGAAACTATGCACATTTTACAAAACTGAGGTTTTAAACATTTTATAGAATTTTGTTGTCGTTTTTCTGAGGTGCAAAGCACTCTCTCCTACGCGGAAAAATAAGCTATTTAGCCAGTAGGAAGGACCACTATGTGCCATCATGGTATTGTGGCAAAGAGGTCTCCTGTAAAGTTCCATATTTGTGACAGACTGTACAATGACATATTGTACAGTCAACAAGTTGGTGCGTGGCTGTCCTCACTCGGACCACCTGTCACCCCACGAACATACTGAGTTTGGTAGTACGTGACAGAGAGAGTCAAAAAAAGTGACTGCTGGTTTTGCAATAGTCATTTCCTAGTTATTTTTTGCTAGTTAATAGATTCTGTTGGCTGCTGACTTCTGCTCCATAAAAACCAGCGTGGCGTTGCCAGCGGACGGAACTGCTCCTGGAAGTACTCGCTCCCACGAGGGAAAGTGAGAGGCGAGGAAGGCAGACTCCGCTCGCCTGTGAACAATCTCTGCGCGCCTCGGCGTTGCCATGCTGACGCAACACAGCTGCCGCTCTCTGCTGCAGCGAGCAGACGTGCAGCTGCAGTTCGTGACGGCCAACTACAGCCGCACACGCCAGCAACATGTCCGCGCCTGGCGACCTACTCGCCAGCTGGCGGCCCGGCCAATAGGAAACCTTTCGCAGCACGCAGTAGCCAATCAGACACAATACCAGTACCCAGAGCCTCACGCAGCCAATAAGACGACGAGTGCACCCACATCCCAGGAACCGTCACGCCTCTGTGTGTCTGTGTACTTGTCTACTCTATTGTTGAACTTGGCATTACTACAGCAGAAGCTTTGTGTTACCAACTGTTGCCATCTGACAACGTTAAGTGTCATGCCTGCCTGTATCGTTCTTCTCCTTTTTCGGTCGATTAGAGCGGGAACCAATAAGGGTTGCATTGGCACGCTCTACGAGAACACGATCGCCTCTAAGCACGAGGATCTGAACTGACGTGCAGTGTTCTCATACACTGAAGAGCCAAAAAAACTGGTACACCCGCCTAATATCGGGTAGGGCCCCCGCGAGCACGCAGAAGTGCCGCAATACGACGTGGCATGGACTCGACTAATGTCTGAAGGTATGCAGGAGGTATTGAAATCTGCGCTATTTTGAGAAAAGGTTGCACGTCTGTCACATTTAATGATTCTCGTCAGTCGTCGTTTGACCCATTCGTTCACGATCTTTTTCCGGCCGCAGCGATGTCGAAGATTTATGTTGATACCTGCCAAATGCTGAAGTTTGGAAGTAGGTATTGATTCTGCTCTGTGGCGTGAGGCGCCAGCACTTGATGCTAGCCCTCAGTGATGGGGCGTATAAATACGTCGACACTGTTGTCTCTAGGTCCAATTTACTAATAACATACACT
>NQII01000588.1:487129-518796 GCA_002778355.1 Clitarchus hookeri | reverse complement strand
AAGATGTGATGTTTTACCGGATTCCCGATATTCACGGTACACTCGTGAAATGGTCGTACGCGAACATCCAAATGTTATCGCTACCTCAGAGATGGTATGTCCCATCTCTCATGCGCCGACTATAACCCCACGTTCAAACTCACTTAAATCTTGATAACCTGCCATTGTAGCAGCAGTAACCGATCTAGCTGCCGACCGAATTGCGTTATTCTCATTGGTTTCGTACCTCTGTTATTTGCATACGCGCGCCTATACCAGTTTTTTTGGCTCTCCAGTGTAGTTTACTTGTGTCCGGATAGTGTGTTTTAAGATACGGCAGTCAGAAAAAGCAGTTTTTAAGTATGTTGGAGGGTTCCAAAATGATATTTACGGCATACGTGGTAGCTTTATAAAGTACCATTCCTTCCACGTCTGGGTTATAATGTATTTTAGTAGGTAAATATACTTGGGGGTACGTTCAATGTTTCGTTAAACAAACAGGATTTAAAACACACTGCCACGCAGTTCAAACGAAAGGTTTGCGAAACCCTCGTATTTGTGCCTCACAAGCGGCAAAACTGAAATTCAAATTCTTCAGCATTATCACATATAAAAATTAACAACTTCACTACGTTCCACAACTAATAATCAATTAAGCTGACTTTCAGAAATAATACAGTTTAAATTGGAAAATAAATTCCATTAACTGTTTCAAGATAGCCACGTTAGCACACAAAGTTTTCTTAATTGTAAATCGTAGAGAAATTTTTAATATGTTTGTGTAGGACAGCTTATGTAAATTATATTGTTTTGATAATCCTTTCAAATACATCAAGGAAAAGCATAAAGACATGTTATTTATTATTTTGTAAATAGTTTGTAATAATAGAGTTCTTCGTGTTCAAAAATAGCAAACTAATGTTTTCGAAGTGTAGATAACCAAAATACGTTTCCCTGAACATGAGTGGACAAACTTTGTGAGGTGATACGTGACGGAAAGTGAAACTAATATCTGAATACGACTCATAACCTGAAGTTATCGTTGAAGGAGGTATGCACCTCTTTAAGCAAGAAGTTTTGTAATTAATTAATTGAACTGTATCAGAAATTAAGCGGGATTAAGTTAATAACCCAGCGTTGCTCCATCTCCACCTCGTTTCACCCTTATCGGCTCTGGAGACGTTGTTAAGTGACGCCCAAATCGTTCCACTTCACTTACTATTTCGATTGCTCCCGACATGTTACGTGCATTTCAAGCATACGCGCTGCAGTTGTTTATCAAGGATTAATTATTTATAGCGTTGCAGTTTGATGGCACAAGGCTCTCAGATTCGAGATAAATATAAAAATAATCAGAATTAATTAGTGAAATAATTTTCTTTCAATCTTATAGAGCAATGTGAGCGAGTGAGTGAAGAGATGTGGACGGCTCTTAACATCGAGGACTTCAGAGCCGATTGATAGAGAAATAGGTTTACTTTTTATATAATTACAAAACATGGCATATCAACTCGTACCTGCCATTTTAAAAAAGTATCATTTATTTGTTCAAAGAGAATCGTGCAAAAAGTAATTACGATTTTGAAGGTGTAATTTTTTTTCACAGTATTATTATTTTAGATATTCATGAAAACGTAACAGTAGGAAGTTGTAGCATAGAAAACTAGTAATCCCACGTTTATAATTATGCCGATGACCACTTCGTAAATATTTATAATACACATTACTTTATATAGTCGCCAGATATTATAAAATTACTCATTTTTGTATAGTTATATATGCATAAGGAGGTCTTGTGTAAAAAAACACACGTAAACATGCAGGGAGTTTTTGAAACGAATGCAGATATTTTGGGCAATGCAAGGGCGTGTCAACGAGTGTTTCGATGTAGTGCATATGGTGTCGGAAATGCATCCTTATGCTACAAATAAATAGAACGCAAGTCGCATATGCTGTAAGCTATAGTTATTACGTAAACAACATGTAACACAATCAATAAAAGCGAGTTGACATGGAAATNCTCAAAGCGGGTTGACATGGAAACCTTATGTATACAGTATTGCCACAATTGTTCACAGTGATGGCCGTTGACGTGGTTGCACGGCGGCAAACAGTATAGGTATCTGTACTCGAGGCAGAACACGTGGCTGTGGTGATGGACTTTGCCACGTGGTTCTCGCAGCAGCGCATTGCTGTTCCACACTTCCCCGCCATTGTGGTGTGGACAGACGAGGCACTGTTTACCCGCGAGGGCATCTTCAACACCAACACTGCGTCTCGCGTTTTATTTCATGTGTAGCGTAAGGATGCATTTCTAGCACCATGTTCATTACATCAAAACACTCGTATCGACACCCCCTTACACTCTCTATAACAAACTGTATATCTACATGCTACAAAAGTACACGCTGGTGTGACATAATTAACAATTCTGCTTCAAAATTGATCTATTAAAATTAATTTTGAAGACCAATTTATTCAGCGTTCGGGATGGCTGTGATAAAACTATCTGTGAAAATTGCTATCTGGTTTTCTAAATTTCGTATGTTTTTTACTTTGACCTAATTCAGTAGAATATTGTTGGAGTTTCACAGGACATTTGTTGCACGGGAATAACACGGTTTGCTTGCGGAAAGTAGCATCAGTAAATAAGACGATGCAAAGCGAACACAGCTGCTCGTCACTGTGGCGGGACTGTACTTCCACTCGCCTGTCACAACTGGCTGACGTGACGTCCGTCACGTGCGACTTGCGTGGTCAGGTCGACGTCGCACGCCAATAGCTCGTGTTGATGGCTTGTAAGTTATTCCTGTCGGTAATTACTGCAGCCCCATCGCAGATGTGGCAACCCGAGCGAGATCTGAAGCCAGCTTCAGGACCGAGTGGACGTGTGAATGGCGGCACATCACGAGCTGCTATTCCGAGTGACAGCACGTCGACCTCCCCATGTCGGTGCTACCTGCCACTGTTCCTCACTTCGATGTATCGATTGTTATTGTTGACGCAAATGTCGAAATATCGACCGAAATACATACGATGTCAGCATCATGTATATTTTGTCGTGATTAATATAAAGGTTTAATGTGACAGTATTAAGTCAGTGCCACTGACATATCAATCAACATTCTGGTATAGTTTAATCGCAAAACTTCACACGTTTTCAATTAAACCTTTGAAAATGTATCCTATGATTGACGTGTTATGTATTGTTAACGTAGAAATATAATATTTATTTTTGTTAAATTAATTTTTTATATATATTGTATCTATAAATTCCAAATTTATTATTATTTTAAATAAAAAAGGTACAATATAGATGTGCTAGTAACGCCTATTAATAAATAGTCCCCATGCAAAATGTAATCTAACTGAGTGCTTACAAATGCGGTAGACTACATCGCCCCTTTGGTGTAATCTCCTAGACGTAGTTCAACTTTGTGTATGTGAGGGGTAGGGATATCATGAAAGTAGAACTTCAACAGTGCTTCAGAAACGTCGGAAGTGAGCACAAATGGACTCCGTATGCTGATCGTGGTTAATTAAGTTATTTTGAANTGCTTACAAATGCGGTAGACTACATCGCCCCTTTGGTGTAATCTCCTAGACGTAGTTCAACTTTGTGTATGTGAGGCGTAGGGATATCATGAAAGTAGAACTTCAGCAGTGCTTCAGAAACGTCGGAAGTGAGCACAAATGGACTCCGTATGCTGATCGTGGTTAATTAAGTTATTTTGAAAGCAATCTTTGAAAAAAAAATGTTTCCCATATAAAAAGGCTGTTCACGGTAACGTGAGCATTTTTGAAAACCCTGAGTAAAATATTCTTGTATGCACATTGTGTATCCTTCCGCTGTATGTAAAGTTTACATTATTATGACCCTGATCACTTTATTCATACTTTGGTAAAGTCAAACTGTGAAGTAATTGGAAAAGTAAGTATTTTACAAATATGCTAATTCTTGCCATTATATGCATTCAAGACAATAGAAAGCGAAATAAACAACTTCAGTATTCACAGATGTTTAACTGACACTTTGATTCAACGTTCAAACATGGAACTACTTTCCCTCAACCGTTACCAACTTTACTGAATATTTTTTGTCATATTTGCGGAATAATTTGACTAATTTCCACAACATTTTGCACACCTGCAGAAAGCCAATTATAGTTACATGACTTAAATGGGTTCAGGCAACGATTTTAAATATATGCCAAACATATAAAAATATATATATGTTTTGCATATATATTTAACAATTTTATAATTTCAACCATACTTTTTATGCTGACAATATATATTACAAGTTTCGTGTACAGAGCTTATTTTGTACGATAGCCCCCTTTAAGAAAATAGGGTTTTTATGCCATATCTCGAAGACCAATAATCCTATTTCCATAAAATTTTTCACACAAGTAGCGTTATGGTAGGCCATGTAAACGTATTTGTTTTTGTGGCTCGGACACTTATTTTCAAATATGGCCGAGTAAATATTTCACGTATCATTCAAAACATTAGACTGATTACATACGAAGTTGATACTCTGAACCCTACCTCCGTGGTGCAGTTGATTGCAAGCTAGCATAATTTTACAAGTTTCCTGAATTCGAATCCCGGGTAAGTCACTCGGGTATTTTAATTGTCTTTGTACTGTTTCACATGTTTCTGGTTTCATCTCTAACGATAATGCTGTCAATAAGACGTGAATGCCTACCTACTATCTGAGCTTTCGAAAAATTAACATTTTTTTTTCACCCATGTAGAGGGAAGTAAGCTCATTAGGTATCATTAACTTCTTGTTTGTGTTAAACCTCTCTTCTCTAAAAGCACAGAGTGAAGCGCATACCAGTGGCGGCGAGGCCGCGGTGGTCGAGCGGTTAGCTTGCTCGCTTCTCACCAATACGAACCGGGTTCAATCCCCGGCCGGGTCACTCCGGGATTTTCGCAAGTGGGAATCGTGCCGGACGTTGCTGCTGGTCAGCGGGTTTTCTCGGGGCTCTCCCGTATCACCCAACCTTTAATTCCGGTGCTGCTCACATCAATCACCCTCATCGGCTGTAAAGACCTCGCTGTTAAGAGCCGCCCAAATCTCTTCACCGTTGACCAGTGGCGGTAGAGGACACAGGCTGCCAGCCGAGTAGCGTAAACAATGGAGGTTCTCCAGGACAGCTGGCTGGAGGCAGGCTGGAGTGTCTGGAGGCAGCTAGCGTGGCGGAAACACGAGCCGCTCGCCCGTCGCTGCAACTTTCTCCTCTCACACACGCCACTGCGGCTGCTCACCGCCGCCCGCCTACACCTCCGCCAGCACATTTGTATCACATCCCCCTACCAGCAGCTTTTCTTCGCCTTCGAGGCCTAGGAGCGCGGCGGCGATAAGGACGACAATGCCACATGCATCAAGTGCGCTATCTCCACTAAGCACAAGGCCCTGAACTAGCGCGTAGTGTTCTCGTCGTGCTACGTGTACCTATGCGTGTACCTACACGGGACTTTCAGGAGTAAAGAACAANACGTGTACCTATGCGTGTACCTACACGGGACTTTCAGGAGTAAAGTACAGACATGTGGGTGTATCTTAAGGTGGCCGCCTGGGTAGGCCACCAAACGGCGTGCAGAGCTCTAGTAGACAACATTTGATTAAATAACCATCTAGCGTGGCTTAGTGAGGCCTGCTTACGAATAGCATTTAAGAATCACTACGGGTTTGTATACGTGCTTCAATTTATACCATTTCTCTCTAAAACATAATTCTGCGATAGTGAATTAGGCTCAAACGGGTGTTTTCACGGTTATTTTTAGGTATTAACATTCCGGTAAAAAACATCTAAAAGAAAGAATGGGGTCGTGCATTAAACCTTTATTATTATTATTATTTCATAAAATGGTAGGTTCTCCGCTATTGACGGCAAAACTGCACGCCAGTTCAGTGATTTGCGCGTAGAGGTGATAAGAGAGTTGATGCCCATGTATCGGTCGCCCCTAGCGCTCCCACGCTTTTAGGCCTCCGGCGTGCAAAATTTCTTCAACCAGGCGGCCACCTTAACATCGAAGACTTCAGAGCCTATGAGGGTGAAGGGAGGCAAGCATGAGTGAAGATATTTGGGCGGCTCTTAACAGCGACGTCTTGAGAGCCGATGAGGGTGACTGAGGTGAGTATGGAGCAGTGCCGGAATAAAATGCCGGGGGAAACGGCAGATTCCTGAGAAAACCCGCCGACCAGCGGCATCGTCCGGCACGATTCCCACATGCGAAAATTGAAAGTTACCCGGCCAGGGATTGAACCCGGTTCGCTTTGGTGGTAGGCGAACAGGCTAACCGCTCAGCCACCGCGGCCCCTGAGGTGAGCATGCCGAAATGCAGGGGTTGAGAAAACGGAAGATCCCCAAGAAAACTCGTCAACCAGCGGCATCACCTGGCACGATTCCCACGTGCGAAAAATCCAGGATCGATCATGCCGGAAATCGAACTCGGTTCGCCTTTGTGGGAGGCGAGTTGTCTGACCCACTACATCGCCGCAGTCCCTTTCAGAAGTGATTCTATATCTTTATTGGTGGAACGCGTGCAGCCAGGTTAAATGCAGCGCCCTATGGTCTCACGCGTATATTCTTAGATACAGCGCTGTGCATAAGCCGTTTTGTGCTATGTCGGGAGTGCTAATGTGAGTGACGTCTTGAAAGCGGCCAACAGACGTCGTCTGAAGAGTTTGTTGTTTTCTTATATTAGTACATCGTACGCATGCTTCATAGTTTGGCGGGAAAACGTGTATTTAAAAACACCCTGCGCCGCAGTTCAAGCGCCAGTTTGAAGGGAGTGTTAGTACTCTGCGCGCACCCGCCGGATGCAACACGGCTGCATCTCAAGCGACTTTCAAGCTCCTGGTACAACAGGTGGTTGTAGTTGATGGTTGGTGTTGGCGGCTGTTGAAGCATATGAGATGGCTCAGTTTCTGGTTGGTGGTTGGTATTGATGGGTGGCCTTAAATACATTTCAACTCGTGGTTGGTGGCTGGTGTTGTAGCGAGTTGGAATACATTGAAATGTTACCACCAACCGAGAGATCAGAGAGGTTTCTCTAGATTATGTACGTGTGACAGTGGAAAAAAAATTCAAGCGGCAAAAAATAATCGTGAAAAATAAATATATTGATATCAGTCGTGTAATACCTGCTATAAATAAGCAACACGCAATATCCGATATTAAAAATCCCATGTGTAACAACATGAAAGCTAAATAAAATCATACGAGTCTTTTCTAGTCTGTTTGCGGGTTCTTATAAACCAATTGCAAGATTACAGATAATTTTCAGTTAGCTATGGGAATATTATTTTTCAATAAAATGCAGTACATTTAAACTTTAACATAAGGAAATAAATTATAATGTTTTAAATGTGGCTTACCTTAGTGCTTTTTTAAAAGAGAAAGTTAAAATCTCAACAATAAAATTCTTGTCCACTTCTTTATAAAAACTCATCCAGAAATAGCCATTTAAAATAACTGATACTCTTTTCTTGAGAATATACTGCTATCTGTTGGCACAGCCGTGAAACACTTGACAGCAAAGCCAACACTGCTTACTGTGCCATGGAACTCACCGCACACCAAGAACAGCCACCTGCACCAACCGCCTGTTATGCCAGGGCCTTGACACTGGTGCGTGTATGAGCGAGCATTGTGAAGTCACGCGCTTGTGGCTACTCAGAGATCACGCCTATCTTCACACGATCCTACCATAGAGTAGTGTACATTGTACAATCCTAGGCGAAACAGCCGCTCATTTTGCGAACTACCGCCACACAAGCCAGCAATGTGTTGGAACGCCGCTAGCCAATGAGCGCCCGATACTCTACACGCGAGCCAACCGTCCAGCCAATAGGTGGCATTTTGCGGCATGCAGTAGCCAAACAGTCACAAGGCCTTTTCCCAGAACCTTACTACACAATCAGCTAATGGGTATACCCCCATTAAAAGGAACCGCTACGAGATTTCTTCTTTGTGTACTCTCTCTCTCATGTAACTTGGAATGATTCTGTCAGTTCGACGAAAGTAGCGACAAATGTTTACTTTTAGTTTATGTATCCTTTCGCCATCAGCTGGTGCGTCAAATAGAGGCTGTATATTTTATCAACACGCTGTCAGCTGACCCACTTGCCATTGTACTGTAATGCTAAACCAATTTTAAGGTATTTATGGACTGACATCTGTCTAAAATAAATTGGTAGGTTATAAAAGTAAAAATATAAAACCTTGCAAAAAATGTAATATTTGCAAAGTATGTTTTAATTTATTCGATATAGCAAATTTGGGTTAACATTTGCGAGACGGTAGTTGTAGCTATTATCACACTTTGGACGCCATAGCTAATATAACTAAAAGTAATTAAGGAAACTTGATTGACAACGCACTTTTACTCGCCAGCAACTCGCCAACGACTTTTTATTACAAAGCAGTAATTCTACAATTACTGATGCTAAACAGTTCGAGTTGGAAAAATGTGAATTGGAATAACGTTAGAATTGCTTAAAAACTATTTACGGGCGTTCCACTTTCTTAATTTTATTGATACAATATAGTAACAACATGGAAACAAGGAAATGGGTTTTCGGGAGAACAATATGGCGTATAATTCACGTAGACGAACGATTACCGGTCGAGCAGAAATTACTGGTACTGAAAATATCTGTACACAAAATTTTACTTACTTTAAAAATTATGTAAGGCTCATGGAAAAATAAAATTATTGGTATCTGTTCGTAAATTTGTTATATATTACACACGAAAATTATTCTTTTCTGGCTGGTAAGGCTTCGGGAAAGAGCGGACAGATAGCGCGCAAGGCATGACAGGGCGAGGTGTGAGCCGTTTGCGTTGCTCAACAGATAGCAGCACATTGTCCTGTCTCTTGATACCGTCTTTTAAAAAAATTACTTTTCTTCTATCACTGGCTCGGATCGACTCGAATTAAAAATATATTTCGTTAAATTATTAGAAAAAATAATTCAACTATATTATGCAATATTTTTGTATGCTTTCGGAATAAATATCAAACACGTATGGAAAGCATGAATGGATAGTGGGGATACGACGTGAAAAAGGTTTTGAAGTTGCGTTTCTTTTGGATACGGATAGATTTATTGTGCATTTCATTTTGAACACCTGTGTGTTAATAACTTAGCAAGAAGTTTAGTTTGTAACACTAACAACCACTGTTTTGTGACCACATAAAATAAAATGAATTAATTAATCTAGGAATTCTCTCTTATCGCGTATTATCTTCTTGTCTGATGTCCGTCGGCAGTGCACTCGGAATGGCCAACGTAATATTTACTTTTGTTCGTTCGTGCATCAACTGATACAGGATTTTTTTATGGCACTTTGTTTGTTTCGTATACATCAAGTTGGCACTCACTGACTGTCAAAATCTCGACAACTTTTATGAGACAGACAATACTTAACTACACTGTGGAGCGACATTTCCCACTACACGTCAAAATATTTGTAGGCTGTTCACGAAAAACTGAGCACTTTTCAAAGCCCTGCTTAAGATCTAATTGTATGCACGTTGTTGATTCAACCAAATGTAAAATTAACATTACTATTGGCCCGATTACTTTATTCATGCGTCGGTAAAGTGAAACTGTAAAATTACCTGAAAAGTAAATATTTTATAAATTTGCAAATATTACACTTTTATGCGAAAAAAAATACAGTGAAAGCAATGATTTCGTAATTCAGAAAAAATTACATAACACTTTTAATTCAACGTTAATAGATGGCACTACTTTATCTACGTCCTTACCAACTTTACTAGGCGCGTGCCACTTACTGTTCGCGTTAAAATATATGGAGGTAAGTACAGTGACAATTGTAAAGGCTGATTTCAACAGATCTGGAACCATCTACACAACCCCTTGACCGAGAAAGCTTTTCCCACTTTGAACGCCCATTGCTGGGTCGGCCTCTCTGATCAGGGACACACGGACGAGGAGGATCGCCTCAAGAAGGGTCGCCACGAACATGCGTGTGAAACCAGAGAAGGGTTTCGCACCACCCGCTGTCTAACAGACTGTGACGTGATGTATGACATCGTGTTACCCAGACACGAGGCAGTTACAAGGCCTCGTAGGGCGAGCGCGGCCCGAGATTCCTTACTATCGCTTTGTAGGTGCGGTGATAGGGGCGACAATAACACGCGCGCCCAGTGCCCCATCGCTCTTATGCGCAAGGCGCCCAACCGGCGTGCAGTGCTTCCTTCCGTCATCCCGCTTATCTGCACTAATTATATCCAACATTTCCCCCCTTTAGAATACGCATTATATTATACAAGCTAATCTTTGCTGGCATAGATAATTGGTTTTATTTTCTGAGATACGCGTAAACAAGCGAACAACGAATGTACAGTAAATATGTCCAGACTGCCAACTCTCAAGGACGGACAAGAGAGCGTATCTGCCTAGCACGGCATGAATACGCGTATCTCGGTAAATAAATGTTCTAGAAATTCGCCTTTTGCCTGAAAAGGCAAAAAAAAAAATTGGTTGTCTGTAAAGTCGGTTTACTGACGATAGTTGAACGTGACAACGTCTTAAGAAAATACTGATGGAATGGTAGCATTTTTCAAAAGAAAATTTTAATTTCATTTGTTTAATAGATTTGTATGTATATAGAGAAGGAGGTAATTGGAAATCACAATGAAATTGATCAAGTGAGATTTATTTGTACGCATAAATACAATTATGTCAATTTTTTTTTTCGCTCGTTCCGCGCTCTCGCTTGCACTTCAAGCCTTACATGGAACGCCTCAGAGCGAGGTAACGCCGCATGAGTCATGTTTTTTCGTGTGTGCAGCCGGCTCTATCGAATTATAAGACGTTGTCACGTCAAAAAATTATCTATGTCCCTTTGCTTTTACTTTTATCCTATTAAGTGTATTCGCGGAGAAACAATTTCGCGAAAATGGTTAAATGTCTCATTTTTGAAGCTTGCCTATGCAGTTTCATTAAGCGGTAAGAGAAAAGTACGATTATACGAACATAGTTTAATCTGTGGGCTTCCATCGCGTGTATTAAAAACGCACTGTTACATGTCTAGTTTTCATAGTACGGCATTTTGAAAGAAACACTGCACGCTTTGTGATTAGGGGCGATACGGCGTTAGGGCTGCATGTTAGTGTCGCCCGTATCGGTTCTTTGCTTCGTAACCAAGTTTTACAAATTCGCTATTTATAACTCTTATGCGAATTTAAAAAAAAATCAAATCAAAAGGATTATTTTCAATATTCACAAACGCTCACCAAACAGTTTTAATTAAACGTTAAAACATAGAACTACTTTCTCTGCGTCGTTACCAACTTAACTGGACGCATGCCAGTCTGTGTTCTCGATAAAACACATGCATACTGGGGCAGTGGTATTTTCCGAAGGTTGATTTTAATGGTGCTCACTTTATCGTAACCAGCCTTTGCGCTAGTTTCACTTCGTTTATTCTAGCAAACAATCCGCTGTTGTCTGAAACGAGCAGTCGGATCTTTTCGCGGCTCAGACACGGGACTTTCTAACTGCCGTTCCACATGTCTCGGAAATCCACATCCGTATTACACACTTCCATATCTACTGAAACAAGCTTATCGCCTCTCGAAGGCAAGGTGGCGTCTTTAACAAATAGTCCTTCGAGAGAATCCTCCGCCCTTTCCAAGTTCAGAAAGAGAAAGAGACAGAAAAAAAGGCCGACAGCGACTGAGTGGTTAGACTGCTCGCCTCCCACCTAAGCGAACTGGATTATATCCCCAAACGGTTCACTCCGGATTTTCGCATGTGGGAATCGTGCCGGACGATGCCGCTGGTCGGCGGGTTTTCTCGGAGATCTCCCGCTTCACCCCGCCCCTTCATTCCGGTGCAGCTCCATACTCACCTCAATCACCCTCATCGTCTCTCAAGACACCTCGCTACTAAGAGCCACCCAAATCTCTTCACTCAAGAGAAAAAAGAATTTCCGAAGGTGTTTCGGATGGCCAGATAGAAACGTCATGAATGCCTCTGCAGTGACACCATAAACCACTCACGGTTACTTCACACTTTTCTGAAACCCTTCTAAAGTTCTACTTCCAGGATATTCCTCCGCCTCGTGCAAACAAAGTTTAAGTAAGTCAAGAAAATTACACCAAAGGACGACGCACCGAATCTGTCCGCACTCAGTTATTATAATATTTCGTATAAGAATCATTTTTCAATCGGTACTACCAACACACGTGTTTTCTCACAGATTTTATTTATATTTATTAAAAATAAAAAATTAGAATTTACGAATAAAATTCAGACAATAATTCAATATAACCAATAACAAGGTGCTTTCATGTTGACAAAGTTATGAAACGCATATGATACATGGTATGTTTAGGAAATAACTAAACACGTCACACATGGGGTACTTGTTTCAAAGGTTTCATTCGAAAAGATTGCCGCCTGAGACGGCGGCAGATATTGTCGAACTGCAGTCCGCAGTCGACTCATCACGAACTGTAAGGCGTTACACGGTACAGCCTCCTCTCGCATCAAGGTCAGTCACGAGAGAACGTATTTAGTTTTCATTTAAACACGTGAATTTTCATCAGTTCTCTCGACCCCACATGCCGGCAGAGAGGCGACCAGAAATAAATCAGAGCAGATACGTACACGGTGAAACGGCAAGGCGGTTCCTTTTGTAGGCGTGCCTATCCTCTGATTGGCTAGGCTGCCGGCTGGCGAGTATTTTACCAGGTGATGATTGGCAAACGGCGTTCCAACACATCATGGTGGCCACCCACGTTATTTCGCTACCGTGGTCGACTGGAGTTCGCGGAACAGGCGACTTTTCCTCCTCTGTATTGTTAAGTATTCTGCGGTATCCCTCTGACAGGAAACTAACTGAACAGCAATTATCGCCGAATGAAACGGCGCACACTGGACTTGTATTCGTGAGATTGCATGTTCGATTCCTTCCCAATCCTTGCACATTTAAGTTTTTCGTGGTTTTCCGGATCCGCTCCAGGCAAATGCTGTAGTGAGAAAAAATGGTTGTACGAACCTTTTAGTCTGTTAAAAAAGAGTCAGCCATCGGTTGGGTTGTACGTACCTCTAAATATTGTTAGCATAGATAGTAATACAAAAATTACTGTTTGTTAAATTTCTGTTCGTCATTGTATTTGCTACTGTACTCATGGTTGCTATAGCAGAGAACTGCGTTCCTTCTACAACATAATAACTTCAACAGATAGTCCCTAAAACATAAAAACTTTAACAATATTTGAATTGTTCTCACAATTGGAATTGTAATAACCTAACTGACTATTACATTGCTGCTTCTCTCAAACATGATTGCAGAACTGTTCAGTACTAGTAACAGAACATTCTGTTACGTTATTACCATTCTAGTTATTGTGGGAACAATCAAAATATTGTTGAAGTTGTTATGTTGAGAGTACTAACTGTTTTGTAGAAGGAACGCAGTTCTCTGCTATAGCAACCGTGTGTACAGTAGCAAATACAATAACGAACAGAAATACAACAAACAGTAATGTTGGTATTACTATCTATGTAGATGGCACTACACCCTTGCAGATGGCTGACGCTATTTTAACGGTCCAAATGGTTCCTACAACCATATATTTTCTCAGTGTGGGAAGTTTGTTTACTTGAGACCATGGCCACTTTCTTCCCCGGTTCTGACTTTCCAGGTCACTTGCTCCGTTTTCAATTACAGTTGTTGATGAGATGTTAAGCCAAAAATAAACTACTTAAGGGTTCTGCCTACCAAAACTGCAGCCACGGTGTTTAAATGGGAAATCCACGTTAAAGAAGTTCATTAAATATGTTAGCTTAAAAGATAACACTAAAAAAAACATATTACAAACGTCGTACTTAAAACAATACTGCCACTTAATAATTTGTTTTAAAATATATATATATATTTTTTTTAATTTTTAAAAAACGTTAAATTTTGGCAAGATTTTTGACGTGCCTGTATTCCTTAAAAAAATGTCACGTAGATTAATTTTTGTCTGAAACGGTTATCGTTGAAATTAATGCACTGAGAAGAAATTTCTGTAACAAGGTTTCTGCATTTGAAGACAATCTAAGACTTCAAACACATGTGCTCATGACTTTGGTTTTGAATTGTGTCACAGTTTGTAAGTCACGTCTTGGACAAAGAGCAGTGAACCTCGTGCCACCTGGTTTGGGGTAAAACTGGAGCATCATTCAATGAACAACTAACTGATGCTTGAGTATACACAAAGTAATGTGGAGTCTACAATAGCGAGCATGTTTGTCATGTAGTAATGCACCTGACTCCCGTTGTCACTATTACAGTCTTCACGCCTATACATAATCCGAGCTTATCATTTTTCCTTTCATAAACAATTCATTGTCAATTTCAAGTGTTAATTGAAATTAATGAACACTGGTGATGATTGTACTTCTGATTTCATAAGAAAAGGCATTTGATTGGAAGATAACTCGCTGCCAGTCATTAAAAAAAGTTGCTCTCTAAACACATCCGATGCAGTATGCACCAATAGGAAAGTGATGAGACGGGATACATAGACCAACCAACAAGTCTGGTGTTCCAGCAGTACTGAGTTTGAGTGGAGTTGAGGAATTTGGGGGCTCTTAGCGAGGTCTTGAGCGCCGATGAGCCGAGCCGGAATGTAAGGCCAGAGGAAACGGGAGATTCCTGAGAAAACCCGCTGACCAGTGGCATCGTCCGGCACGATTCCCACTTGCGAAAACTGTGAAGTGACCCGGCCGGGGATTGAACCAGGTTCGCCTTGGTGGCAGGCAAGCAGTCTAACCACTCTTCCACCGCAGCACCTCCACCAGTATTGGATACGAGTGACTCACTTCTAACATTTCTTGAATGACTGTAAATGTATAGCACGGAGTAGACAAGTTCACAGAGCAGAAATGGCGTGGCGGTTCCTTTGACGTCGGCGGGACCATACTCCAATTAGCTGCGCGAGTCTCTGGAAATGAGCCTCGCGTAGGTTGTTCTACTGCGTGCTGCAATAGGCTCCCTATTGGCTGGGCTGGCGGGTAGCGAGTAGGCTACCAGGCGCCGATTGGCGGGCGGCGTTCCATCATGTTGCACGCAAGTCTCTGGCTTGCGTCGCTGCATGAGATTGCGGTGCAAACTGCTATTTTACTTCGGTATTGTCAAGTGTATTGAACAACTGTAAGTATGTACTCTCGTCAAAGTAAAGTCGGTACCAGAGCCGTGGGCATCGCAGGCTACAGCACTTCCTCCACTTGGCAGTCGGGGAATAAAACGTCTGTGCGCGTGTGCAGTTTCTCAACGTGTTCCCGGCTCACAGACAATTCCTCCACTTTCACCAGTCCCACGAGAACTCGGCCGAGCGCCGCTCAATTAAAGTCTTAAAGATAATTACTTGGCCGTCTAATTGTTTTCTAGCGAAAGTGGAAGTGGCGGTCGGCCAACATTACAACACTGCCACATTCTAAAGCAGATACAATTATTTCAGCAACGGACTATCTGTGAAAACATCCGACTGTTTATTATTTGTCGAAATTTTTATTTACATCGTATTGGAGTGAGGACGATTGAAGGCGGTAACGGCCTGTCTGTGCACAGATAACCAGTCACGGCGAGGTTATGTGCAGTCTTCCAGAGGCTGTATATATTCTTCGCGATGCGGTGATGACCCGCGAACCGAATTTCACTCCCCAGCTGCGGCCTTGACCGGGCAAGTCGGGCTGATCTCGGGATGGCGGAGCTCCTGTGAAGGGACTGTCTGGCGTCCTGGAGCAGTTGGGCTGTCCTGGGTGAAACCTCAGTGTGCATGTCTGAAAATTGTGGGTACCCAGGGGATCAGTGTGAAGCCCCGGCTTCAACCGTGCTGATCGCGGGTCGGACTCTGGGTGGTATTGGTTGAACCTTCCACTGAAAGGAGATCTGGAGGTGGGTACTGGCCTGGAGGGCTGGCCCTGCATGACTGTAGGGTTGGTAGCAGCAGCCGTGGAACGCAAGCGTACCGGCTCCCTCAGGTGTCAGTTTCGAAGGGTTGGTGCTCGTCAACGAAGGGTCGGCGGTCTTGTCCGCCAAGTAAGAGGACTCTTGTACGAAGCGGTTTTGTAGAGTTGGAAAGTCCTCAGCCCCATCAAGGTGGCACGTACGGATTCAACTCCGTACTCTACTGTTGACAGGTGAGGTGGAACAACCCTCGGGTGGAGAACATCCACCCACTGCGATTGGAAAGGGCGTGATCTCTTTCTATTGACAGCATTTAACTGCTGTCAATTAGAGGTCTGACCAAGCTCAAAAAGTCTAGGATAATAAAAGTCTGGTGAAGAGTGCACACATATCGAAGGACTGATGTGACAATAAACAGCCTGTGTGCCCCTAAGAACAGCCAGAATGTAAGAAAGACCTGAAGTGCACTCTTCTATAAATGATCGCTCAGAAAGTTGTCTCCTGTTATTCCTACGGGACTCAGGCACAGGAGGAGACGATCTGGTCACAAACCTGCTGCATTAAAGCAGAAAACATGTCATGGCGGCCACCTTGGCTTGGCTGTCCCTAATTCATGTTCTTGCCTTCTGTGGGTGGGGTTCACTAAGAGTCATCTTGCTCTCCTTTATTTTCTCAAGGTCTGTCATTCATTCCTACTGAATGTCTTAACTTCACGCTCTTGCATTCCGTGTGGAGTGTTTTCTCAGAGTACCTCCCGTCACTTCCGTCTCCCATGCCCCACCCTCCGCGTTTTATCTCATATTCCTAACGGTCTTCTTTCACCTAGCGTCCTGGTGGGCACGAGTATCATGCTTGGTAATTCCACTTTACGTTGTTGAGTGTTCGCCATTTTTACTGAAGCTCGTGGATACGGGTCAGTATAATAAAAACATTTCTTGAGATCCATTTCAAGTACGGCCCTTGTAGTTTTACAAGATCCATCTTTGTACTGTTACAAGCATTTGTTAAATTTCAAACTAAAACTCACTAAAAAAATTACGATTTTTTTACAGTATGGTATTGTAAAGACCACACCAGCTGTTATTTTTTTTATATTGTTGTTGGTACATGTTTTCTGGGCAATATTATTGATGCTTCTCTTATCCACAGTTATTTCATATCACTTATACATTTGGGCGAATATAAACTATAACTGTGAAGGTAAAACTGTACATTACACGTGGCGCGAATAAACAGACGTGAATACTGCTTACACTTTAAATCTGAAACAGTGAGAATTGAGCCAAATAAGTGAATATAGTGAATGACTGGTGTTCAGTGCTTGATAAATAATTGATACGATGGCTGAATTTCACTGATTTATTTGAGATTCCCACTGAATGTCGAGAATTCCACCTCCATAAGTCAATTGTTCCAAGTTCATTTGCTTGATTTGCCAGTCGGCAGTAGCTGACCTTCAGCGAATATTATTTTAATGAAAGATATAACAGATTCAGGCTTAGAGTGAACACAAAGCAGTCTGTGCTGCCACCATGTCAATTAAAATATGCAATTATTCATGAGTTATACAATATCTGAAGAGAGAAATCACATGATTGCTTATGTTACATTTAAGCTATGTAAATATAGTATATACTTTGTTTAAATATGTAATAATTGTCTTAAATGCCGAAGTTGTAAAGACAGTAGAGGCTCGACTTCGGGCGGACTTTGGATATCTTTTTTTTTTTTTTTTTTAATGTTTCTTAGTAGTCTGCCAGGGAATCACACACATTCAGGGTCGCAGTAACCTAACCCAGTGACTGCATACGTAAAGCAAGGAAAATGTCTTCTCACAAAGAGGTGTAGACAATGATGTGAACGTAAGCTGGAGAAGTGCTCTTACAGGATATTAGAGTTTTATTCTGCGCGGAAATATTTACGCGAATATAGTCTATTCACACTTTTGGAATCAAGTCTTTGAAAACTCGCCCCATGTATAACGTGTTTGGTAGTTTCCCATGCGCGTTAACATTAAGAGAAATATAAAAGTGCATTATCTACGAATAAAGTGCAATTATAGTCGTTCTTCTACTCTACGTTATAATAAATCAATTAAAATGAATATGAAGAAAATGTATTGAGAAATTATGTTAGTTGGTAATGCTTAGTAAGAAACTGTTGTCGTGCAAAATTTTATTGCACTGAGTGCGCACGAACGCGGGGCATTGTTACTTTGGTGTAATTTTTTAGACTGTGTTAACCTTTGTTTGCACGATGCCGCGGAATATCATGGAAGCAAAAATTTAGCATGGGTTCAAAAAAGTTGGGAGTGACCGTGAATGGACTACTAATTTAGATACAGATTAAACAACAGAACAGGCTAGTGGATAGAAGTGGAATATCGTTTTTAACTAAACTGAAGTGGTTGGACTGCCAGCTGGTTAGTTGGTCTGCTGGAGCTGATGCCACTGGTCAGCTGGTTTTCTCGGGGATATCCCATCCCCCGCCTTTTCATTCTCGCTCTGCTCCATACTCATCTCGCATCACCCTCGTCGTCTCTCAAGACCTCGATATTAAGAGTCACCAAAATATCTTCACTCACTCATTAAATATTCTTTGATCATACTCTTAAATTTTTATTTCCTGAACATAAGAAGACAGTAACCGTCTGTTTTAAATCTCTCGCACACTCAAAATCAATATTCGTAGTTACGGTATTCGTTTAAATGAAAACTGTCAGAAAAGACAATTCTGCAAAAGCACCTCTACGTTTTTGCTATCACGTCGACAGCTACGACGCGAAGAAACATACATATCAGAGCTGGAAAATACAGCTGATCTATACATGCTACGGCATGAGTCGCGCCAGCGCTCGACGAGACCATCTTCTCAGCAGCTGTTGAGCTGTTCGCTCCACACACTTCCGAATTCATAAGACGACCTCGGGAAGCTAAAATAGACCCTGGTGTTTACACTGAGGGCTGCAGTCACTTCTTTCCCAGCCGGAAAACCATTCATTAGCGAGCTCTTTTATTTACACGCGCGTCTGGTAAGTCTACTTTCTTTTATCTCCGAGTCCTGTGAAACTCATAAAAGCCGTGGAAACTCGACATATCATTTTTTATATCCAACCACAGCCACATCGCAGTCTCAACTCTTTAAGGCGGAAGTGCCCTTGCCACGTATTTTCCTCCATAACTTAATTATCGGAGTCAAAATTCAAAACCCAAGCGCGTGAAGGCATAAGGAACATTTTAACAGTTATTTCGAAATCCCACTTAATTTCACATCTGTAACCGTAATCAAACATTACCCAATTATTTAATACTTTCAATCCCACATGGGAAAATACAGGTATAATTGAAACCCAACAAATTTCCAAAAATTCGTTAAGTAGTCCTCTATGTCAAGTCCAGCATTGATTTTTTTTATTTCTGGTCATACATTTTCATTACGAAGATTTGTAAGAAAATTGGAAGATGGAGTGGATACTACCCCCTTAACGAGCTGAGCAAGAAATGTTAAACATGAATCTGAGGAACTGTTGGGTAATAACTCTTTTCTCAGTGTTACACCTGCGATCATTTTCCGTTCTTACTTCTGAAATTGGAGTGATCGAAGAGATTTTGACGGCTCTTAAAATCGAGGTCTTGAGAGCCGATGACAACGAAGCGAGGTGAGTATGGAGCAACGCCGGAATGACAGGGCGGTGAAAACGGGATATCCCTGAGAAAACACGCCGGCCAGCGGCATCATCCGGCACGATTCCCACATGCGAAAACCCGGGAACAACCCCACCGGGAATCGAACCCGGTTCACCTCGGTGGGAGGCGAGTAGTCCAACTGCACCACCGCGGCCCCTCTGATATCAGAACTGTCCGTATTTCTGCTTACGTGTTTAGTGACTGCTTTTGTGAAGAGTGAAAGGTTAATTGTTTCTCATGAGAGGGTCCAAGTTGGAACTTTGTCTAGCAGTTCGTGTGTGTGTTCCACCTGCATACCACGGAATGCTTACTAGGGCTAGCAAAGTGAAGCAGTCACTTGTTTTGCTAACTCTAGCCGCACACACCTGTAGCATGCCCGGATGCTTCTGGCCAATCAGAGTCCTGGAAACATATTTGCCAGATCACAGCGTAACCAACAGGGAACGTTTCGCAACACGCATTAGCCAATCAGACACGAGGCCTGTTTTGAACCTCGCGGGCAGCAAACCAGGGAATGTGTGCGCCCACTCCAAAGTGACCGCACTTCTCTGTCCATACCGCATGAGGTAACGACGAGCCAGGGCATAAGTCGTCTTGGCTACGTTAAAGTCTCTATTGCCGGGAACTGCTGCGACTCTTAGTCACGTGCTATAACCAGCGGCATCCGCAGTAGCATCATCTGCTTCATTCAAGCTTGAATGGCGACCCTGTTATCCTTCAGCAATCCTGCTATGCGAATGACAAAGTTTGAATGACGCCTGTATTTAGTTCACTTGTCTCCACGTATCGAGCTTCTGGCAAGCTTGATTAGTTAAATTTGCACTGAGAAGAAATGTTTAATTGAATAGAGCGAAGTTTTTTTTCGCACAATCAAATCCATTGTTTGTATACCGGAAATAAAATATTCAGTTGTTGAAATACAATAAACTTATTGTTGTAAATTGGTTACCCCAAACAAATATTTGATTGGTGCAATGAAATATTTGTCTGGCTGTACACTGAGATGAATGGCTGGCAGTCTCGTGTTTGACACCGACGGACTCCTGCGTCGAGGAACTAGGTTTTCACCAGCCTACAGCAGAATATTCCCTACTCTGGGTGGCTACGTGGGTCGCGCGGAGTAGCTGGTGCCCGACGACGGTACACTTCGAGGTCGGAGGCCGGACCGACCTAGACACGAGTATAGCAGCACGACCACTCCGTCCGCTTGCAGAACAACGACTAACTTAAGCTACTATCACGTGGGGCGCTACTTGCCTGCTGACGTCACTGCACCCTCATTGGCTCCCGTTGGCGGGACAATCTGACATGCCTGAAGACGACGCAACCGTAAACATTGAATTGAAAGTGTTCTTATTAGGTGTCTAATTTTGTATTTCTGGAGCAATCTATACCCCTAGAGATTTGCTTCCCACGTGTGTGGAATGGGTTTATAAACACTGACTGGCGCAGAGTACAGCACAATTCGGCTCCCGTCAGTTGTCATGGACAGATGCAAGTTAAGTAATTCCAAGGACCAGCAGGTATAAAAATTAATGGTTTTTAGATTAGCTAAACTAAGTTTAAGTGTTTCAGTAGGTACTTGTTTCATTTTCCATCAGTAAAATTAATTTGAAATATTTATGGTCGATTTGATGCAAAAATTCATGCGAGTTTAGAAAGTCATGTTAAAGAGAAATAATACGTTTGCTCACTCATTTAGACTAACGTTCGTTATTGGAGCGGAAACCTTAATTGGGGTCCAGAAAGTTAATGTAATTGCACGCTCCATAGGAAAAATGTGTTAATAGTAATCAGTATTTATGCTCAATGTATAACGGAGATTTTGCTATTGTATAAGGTTTTTAATTGAATTTCTTTTGCAATATTCTGTGTCAATAATTTTTTGTAATCATGATAAATACGTTACAGTAAACTGTATCTGGAAATAACGTTTGTTTTCCTTCCATAGGGTGCACAATATGTTCCTTGGCAGGGTTAATATTCCTTTTCTGCCTTACATAACATCTTACCTTGAAGTTTGCCAATTAATCATGTTTTTGTTGAATTTATCTCAGTGAAGAGAATAGGACTATTCTTTTGAAGGTTGTTTGAAATGAAAATGCCGGTATTCAGAGGGGCTGGCGTTGTTTGAGCATGTGATCAATGGAAGACTTAGCGCTGTCCGCCGAGGGGGGTAAAGAGCGGGTATTCTCGGGGTCACAACATGGATTAAAAAGTTTCTGGTAATACAAAAAATAGTTTATAACCCGACTGAGATTCGAACAAAGATCAGTCGCGCCGAGAAACACGCCTTAGCGACCTCAGCTATAGTCACTTCTGAAGACAACTGCCACATGAAAACGGAATACATAGATTTGAAATACTTGACAACGTGCGCTAATAAATATTTAAAACTTTACAGCTTTACTTTATAGTTTCCTGTTGAACAACATTTATAAGGATGTTTATGCCATTATTGAGCATTGAACAAATAATTGCACTAAGCAAACACTGTCACTATTCTAATTGTCACACTAAATACGAAAAAACTCTTAAGCTGAATTTTCGAACAAAAACAATCAAATAAATGGTCAAATAAATATATACAGGATGATTCTAAAATCATGGGACAAACATTGAGGGGTGGTAGAGCTCACTAAAACAAACAATTATTGTATAGGAATATATGGGCGGAAGTGACGCGTTAAGGCACAAACACAAAACATAACACATTAACGGAAACAGAAAATGTTCAATAGCAGCATACTTAACGAGTGATTCCGTACAGAAAATGTTAAAACAGTTGCTGGAAATGCATCCACCAACAGTCACGCATGCTTGGCGACCTCTACATATGGCGTGATTGGCTGGCAATGGTGGCGTGCGTGAAATACCCGGCGTATTTGAATCTGTTCACCAATCACTCCACCGACGCTACCAAGCTTGCATTACTGTCGGTGGTAGCAATTTTGAGCAATTATCTTAAACATTGCTGTAACAATGCATTTGGAGGCGACGTCGTAAATAAACAATGTGTTGCATTTCATGTGTTATTTATGTGTTTGTGCCTCAACGCGTCACTCCCGCCTATATAATTCTATACAAAAATTGTTTGTTTTAGTGAGCTCTACCACCCCTCAATGTTTGTCCCATGATTTTAGAATCACCCTGTATAGTCTATTCAACCAAATATCTTGTTGACAGTTTAATTTAATTTGCCCAGCACAGATGTTTTGTTAATTCAAGCGTATATTTTGTAACATACTGAATTTCATAGATTTCCAAGTTTGATTTACTCAACGAAATATTTTGTTGAGGCAAATAAGTGTATGTTGTTGGTTTTTCTCTCAGCGTAGTCCAAGCTTGCCTTTGCTAACTGTAAGCAAGATTAATGCCATATGAAAGCTGGTCGTTGGAAAGTATGTGCCTGTCATCAGACATTTGGCTAGAATCGAGTTTGAATCTCACATGATATGTCAAGCTTGCTCGGCAAGGTAAATTGAAACCACAAGCACGCTTGCCGTAAGCTTACTTGCTATCCGGGGCTGGTTTTTGCGAAAACAAATTGCACCACTAGTTGAAGTCTAAAACACTTGTGCAAATCCAATTTCGGGTTTGGCTGAGTTTAAATTGCACGTATTCTAAGTATCTACCCGTGAATCACGGACGTTGAGTGCTGGTCTTAAGTTAATTCTAATTGGCCCAGTCAAGTAAGAAACTGTCTTATCACAGAGATGAGTGGCCAATAACTAGAGGAAAGTTGGAGGAGTGCAAACAGGTCATCGAGTCCGACCCTGCACGTAAATATTCTCGCAGAAAACAGGCGGACTTCATCATTACGAACTGGCGACAGTGGAACTCAGTTTCAAATACAGCACGCTTAAAATGTCACGTAATTTTATAAGGCAGATATTAACAAATTAATTATTGCTAACTTGAATAAATTATGTTTTTATGCCTTAAACGCGTGCGATATGAAAATCTGACCAGTTAATAACGTGTTCACCTAGAAGTAGAAAAAATTATAACTTTTTCTTCTTCAGTTTTCTTGCTTAAAATCTTTTGAATTTACTGAGTAATAAGACACTTATTTAATGGCGAAACCAACAGAATAATTACAAAGTATATTTACAATTTTATAATATATTTATGAAAACATGAAATTAATATTAATGTTAATTTCAAATTTTTTTGTAATAATAAACTGTTACATGTAACATATTTATACTGACATTATAAATATTTCCAATCAAATCTAACACTATCGTTAATTCCTTGCACTCTACAAAAAAATTTTTTTTAAATCTTTTAAATTAAAATTTGTACTTGTAAGACTTTCCACATTTTGTGATTTGAAAGATCATCATACCATGTCTTGTTTGCGTTAAAATGTTTCGAAAACTTCCATCGGATGAATAGAACTAGATTCTTTAACTTATACAATTAGTGGACATTTAATTATAATGCTATACGACATAAAAAAATTAGAAATTTATAACACCACGTTAGTTCATTATTTATTTGAATCATACTTTGAATGAAAAAAATAAAAAAATAAAATAAGAAAACCTAAACCAAACCTCTATAACATTTTCAGCATGACAAATGATTAGCGACCTGAAAAATTCGCGAGTTCAATGACCTGTAGGCTACACTCTATTTTCGTATGCAAAATCATGCAAATATCACTGTTCATTGGTTGCTTGTTGTATTAGCGGAAGACGGTGATTCGGTCTGCATTTTACTGTGTATTTATTATAGGCTCAGAGTTGTCCAGGAGGTGCAATTTAATGGGTAGACCAATAGCATTAGCAGTACAAACGTACGGGGTTTTGAATTCTAGCTTGTCCCGAAATGAAAACGCGAATTTTTCATGTCTCTACAAATGATGCATTATTGCTCAAGCTTTACGCAATCACGTATTAGAGCTAGCACCACGTAACTGTTACTCCGTTATCTTAGGCGCTCTCTAGTTCTAAGAACAGTATTGCGTTGCACCTGGAAGAAAAACACTGCGTTTGCAACCAAAGACACGTGGATGAGCAAGTCTGGGCATTTGTCAATCGTACAGAAACTTCAAGCTGTGGAGGACAAATTAAATATTTAAAGAACTATGAAATGTGTTCGTTTGTTTGCCGAAAACATTGTGACATTCCTCGACAAAATCTATCGTACCTTAAAAAAATCTGCATTTATAAATACTCAAAAAAAATTATTTTAAACTAAAAGCTGCAAAAAATTTATATAACTTATTGTTACGGTAGCTAGGTGTATAAAGACTTTCATGGGATTTAGTTGTACATAAATAAAATATGCAGATAATATACTTTTAACAAGGTATTGAATTCTGAGTTAGTTGATCTAAAACTTTAATCAAGGACGAAATTTATTCTTTTTGTGAAGATTTTTACAGCATGATGCTGATGACGTTACATTTTACGAGATCGTGTTTAATTTTTTCACCTGGTCATTAAAGACACATACATTAGGTGCCACACATTTTGACATATTTTAATTAAATTCATAATTACATGTAGATAAATATCATACAGCACTATCAAGATACATAACCTGGAATTTCAGTGAACCTGCACTAAAACTCAAGACACAAATTTGTTGACACACCGTGGCTTCCAATCTCCCAAAGAGCGTGATAATGTAGTTGTTTACGAAACTTAACGTCATGTTAACATTTGCGCTCCTGTTCAAAAACGACTTCCTTGTAGATTAATACACTGGAAGACTGAATGTTATTCATATCCTGAAGAATGTAAGAACATTTAGAAGGATGCTGTTTCTTAAATTACCGTAATGTCCTTTTCCACACAACTGTGTTTCGTGAGCTATTAAAAATTCAAGAATTTCATAGAATTTTTATTCTATGTCACTTCGTCGGTCGTGTTCCGATTCATTGGCATTTGCATTTCCTGTCTTCCTGTTTGGTAAAAAATTATCGTTATTCTGCTGTTTAGCATGTGTTCTAATATCTGTCATTCAACATGAGTTTGCAAATTATAAGTAAATGCGAAACCATAAATTTAAACTAAGAACCCAGATATATCTTGAATAAGTCTTATCTCAGCATCAAACTGTTCAATCGAATATGTTTTTACAGTTGGAAGAAAACAAAGTGATAAAAATTTTTATATGACTTTTTTGTTTGTTTATTGGAAAATATTTAATAATTACTGCAACTACCTACTTAAAATTCTGCAATAGTTCTACAGACGATATAAACATTTGTTTATTATAATAACTTTACGTGCGCGTTAATCAATTTTATATGGCAGAACTAATACGGCGGTGAACTGGTTATTTGTAAGTTTGAAATATTACAGAAAGGAAATAACAGCCGAATGGGTGGCGTGGCGTTACAAAACGTTACTCCGAGAGTAGAGTAAAGTAACAGAGAGTTACAGTTGAGTTAATCAACAAGTTAATAGCATGCCGTGTTACAAAAATATGTATTAACTTAAGCAAACCAATGTAAATTCCAAAGATATTTATCACTTTCCCCTAATTCTTTCTTTTTCAAAAAATTAGTTATATACATAAACTGCTTTACTGATCATAAGTTAATAATAATCATTACGTCTAAAAACGCAACCTTTATACAAGTTAACCTTTAAAATAAAAATACGTATTGTATCACTCGTCATTTGTAATTTTCCCGTGTGTGTCTGTAACCAGAATGCCCGCATTTCCTTTCAGTTTGTTTAATTCTACTAAAATTCCCGCCAAGTTCAGTTTACCCTTTGTTACTCGCTGAAATGGTGCGTGTGAAAGTCGTACTATGGCAAGATGCTCAGAGTAATTACCCTGCAGTTTTTGAACATTGCCAAGAGGGAGTGAAACATTTACTCGAAGTGTTTCGGGACAGCCCAGGAGAAAAGTCGACTTGCTGAGGAAGGCCGCGGTGGTTTGTTGTGGAGAAGCAGCAGCGGCGAACAATGGAACTACAGAGCCAGTGGCTTGGACAAGTCTTGACTGGTTGGAGCCTGGTTGACTGCACTACTTACCAACCCCTTCCCCCTTCCCGAACCCTTTCCCCCCCTGCCCACCACTCCCTCATAGCAAGCTGTGTAGCATGCGGGCATGGCCAACATATAATTATTCTCGAAATAGATTTTTATTTGAACAGTCCCGTTTTGAAATCGAATGAATCATTTGGATTCCGAATATTCGGATTTATTCTCATTTCGCGCCTTTATAGATAGAAATGTATGTTAATGCTTCTGTTTACCAACACTCTCTTGAATTCAGTAAATGAATGGCGTATTTGGTTGAAGTTGTGACACTTGTGTTCATAAGGAATTGTGAAAATTGTTTTTGAAAAAGGTCACACTTAAAGGTCGTGATCATTTTTCGTCCTAGTGTGTATTCCAGAGTTGAAAGACGTGGAAACTGAGACAGAAATATAAACCAAAGATGCCGTTACAGATTGTATTGTCTTTTATAAGTTATTTTCATGTTATTCAAAATCTGTTCTCGTTCCAATAATAATGAATGGCATCTGACATGAAATAATTAAACATGCTTGATCAACATCCACCTTAATGGCCCGGGCGCACATGACACAAGCATATCACATCCACACGAGTAACAGTGACGAGGAGCAGTCGAAGACATGGATAACCAAGAACAGTGCCACTTGGATTAACTTCGCTGGCGCCCAGTGTTCAGCAAAACATAAAAGTCAAGTGAGAAACTCGTTTATGAAACGGGTAACTGTGTGCTCTGACTTTGTTTCCCAAGTTGACTTCCGGAACATGACAATCAAGAGAAAGTTTGGAATCTTTCGAAGCGACGCTAACAGCGAAAACGGAAATGAAACCTACCAAGAATTAAAAAAACACTACGTTGTACAGAAAATAACAGTTTATGACGAAAACATGCCACCAACTATTCCAAACAGTTTCATCGGCTCTAAATATATCATATCAAAAGCAACAAAGATATATATTGTTAAGTGTAATAGCTAGGGACATAATTTTTTCAATGCAAATATTTCACGTCTAGTTTTATTTCAAAACATTTTGGATGATCTTTTCTTTCGCTATTGAATCGCTTAAAACTGCCACTTTTAGGTGCCTGCCCGATTCCACATACGTTCAGTACCAGAGTAAATTAATTATGATTTTATTTATTTGATATATGATTTTTAAAAACAGTAGTAAAAATACATAGCATAAGGATAATGATACAGAAACAAACACAACATACCAGCTTTCTGACTGGTTCAGTAGATATCAAAATCCTTCTCATACAAATAATGCGGCCAATAACAGAGAGAAAAAAAAAATTTGCATGCAGGATATCGAAATATAGCATGCGCAATATTTTTTTCACGAAAATAAGTTTTCCGTAGTCTTATCTATTGTAGCAAGACCACTGCGCTTGTGTTTTGTTTAAAACTATATGCAATATTGATGCGAGTTGTGCCCTGGTCCTAACATGAAATATCCTCCTTAGAATGTACAGTACTTTATCAATGTTTGCGCCGCCACTTTGCTTTCCGGGTCGGTCAGAGTTGACAGTTGGGCGGCTGTGGAAGTGAAGGCGGGAGTTGTTAAGCGGAGCGAGGTTTGGGAACGCCAGACCTGGCAACAGTGTTGTGAGGCGAGCAGGCCCGGCAGGAGATGTGGCAACAGCGCGCCGCCGTGTTAAAGCCCCGCCACGACACCGTCAGCGCTCCCAGCGGTCGGCCGCACAACCTCGCCTCTCAACACAGCAGCGACGCCGTCGCCAGTAACAGCTGTTCTCTGCGTGCCTTCTCGACCCACACGCACCTACACTCCCTCTCGACGCCGCGAACACACTCTGGTCACGGCATTCGTTGGTGAAACACATGAGCTAGTGTACTCTTTTAAACTATTCAAAATTTACTTCTGTGTGCAATTGTTTCCATTTTTGTGTGTTGACGTACTCGGCAGGCTGGCAGTCAGCTAAACGTGTTTTTGTAAACATCTCTAGCACAAGGAAACACTGATGTTGCCATGGATACAGGTTGCCTACAAAGTGCATTCCTTTGCCACCTCTCTACTAGTTTCTCCTCTCCCAATAATAAAGAGCATGGTACCCACCTATCTTTCTCCTGTAGCATTTTCTTATAATGCATGTAACAATTTCCAATTCTTTCCTGTCGAAAGGGTTTTTACGGTGTCTGTGCCGGTTTTTCCCTTTCTCTTCTAGATGTAGTTAACTAGCTATAAGCACATTAGGGAGGTTTTTCATGGCCTAACTCGGCCATGGGAAACCCAATCCCTCTTTGCCGCGATGCACGTCTCCTTGCATGATTTTCCTTCCCTTGTAAGCGTAAGGGGCTAGCCCTGAGACGCAATAATCCCGTTCCTACCGCGGACTAATATAAAACACTTAGTTTTAGAGTAGGTTAGAAAAAAAAAACGTGCATTCCTTAGTGAAACGAACAGGCAGTAGCACAAGCGGAACAACGGGCGCGACAGCTGCCAACGCGAACATGAAATCGTCACGTAAAGCTATTATCCCGGAACTTTGTTAGCTATTTACCAACACACGTACTCTCTTCGATTGCATGCAAAAACTGTGTTCGGAAAATGCTAGGAGCGCTTTGAAAGACAGTAGACGTATTATTGACAGCCCTGAAACGTGTTCCTTCTCAATTAATAACCTTTCTGTGTACTGCGGTAATCTCTCATGTTTGTTGTGTATCATCAGAAACAGGAATAACAAGATGTATCGTTACTTTCGAAGAAGTTTTATCGGCTCTCCCAGCGCGCGTACAGAAAGTGGGGTGAAATTTGAGTGGTTTTTGTCTGTTAAATTAAGTACATATTGATCACAACTTTCGTGACAGAAGTACGGCTTATGTACACTTGCAACATTCTAGCTGTGAAACTAACCCAACTAGTCAAAAATCTTATAAAGAAGACGTGACACAGAACAAGAGTATAGATAGAGCAGGAAAGCAGCCTTGGGTTAGGACTTCGCTTGCAAGATATGGATCTTATTCGCTGTTTAACTATTCCTTAGGTAAATGAACAGCTGTTGCCCCCCAAACCTCGCACAAAATAGTTTCATTGGGCCTGATTCGCAAGAAAGCTACTTACTTCTGTAAATTAAATTTCACATAAATCATATGGTTGTTAAATCTACCAAAATGAAACATTTAACTGGGCTGATGTTATTTACTTTGTGTGCCAGATCTCAAGCTCTCCACACACTATTCAAATTACTCAACACACGTTCCACGCTTTAACAAGTGCAATGGCCGCGCGAAAGACAAATACCGTTATCAGCGAAAATGACGGCCTTCGTTACACTGAAGCAACCAGTCCTACCTTTGACTGCAGTCCGCACGTGTCCCACGTTGTAAGCTGCGACAGCTTGCAATGCATCCAGAAGAATTAACGAATATCCTGCTTGTTGCCTCGACACTACACACAACTGCTGTAATACAGGAGAACACTTATTCCCACCAATCACCCATTTCTTACATCGAACACTTTCAGGCCATTTTCCTGCACAATTCCGTGTGTAAATCCCAGCAACCACGTGATCTACGAGTAAGTATTATAACAACGGCACTTCCGCGTGTGGTTTCACCAACAAAACACCTCTTGGTACATTGACTGCACCTCTACTGAAGCTCGTGTACGGAAAGTAAACTACTCTTTACCGCTTCGTCTTGAATGTGATAAAGAACTAACATGAGTGACACCTGTAGTGCACACAACTTTAGCACATCTACAATTATATGCATTTTATTTTTAAACTTTAAATATCTGCTTGGCATTCGCCATAATTAATTTTGCAACGTGGAAAGCAAACATTACAGGCGCACTTCTTATCGACAGCCACAACAGAACGTAATTTGTATGTAGTTGAACGTGGTGTACATCGAGACGCGTTTCTCTGACAGCACAGTATCAGAAGCAAGTGGTTACTATTATTGACTCCCTTTGTAGAGGCGCTATAAACACACTCACACGTCTAGCGTCTCGCGCTAGTAGCACAAAGCACAGAGCCGTGTATGGTTATACGGTAGTCGTGAATGGAGGTTATGGGCGTAAGTTGCAATAGGAAACGAAGGTACGAAGTGCAACCGCGTGTTACAAGCTCCGTGTTGCAGACAGTGGCGGATGGTGAATCGCTGTTGGTACACGGAGCGTGAAGCAATAACCAGCGCTGAGCCACGGGCAACTGATCTTATATCTCAACCACTCACTAGCGGGTTGTTAATAACGGCTGGTATGCGAACTATAGAACTACATGAGTTCGAATTCACTGCCACGTGCCCGTGTTCACGTGTCCTTGATCTCTCGCCGTCCACGACCGTGCATTAAGTATAGTAGTAACTTTCTAGTCACACGACGAAAATGATATCGACAAGTTTCGTTGCATACTAATAAAATAGTTACTGAAATACCAAATGCTTAATTAATTTAGTCAACTGATTATTGACGTGAGTTCATAGTAAACATTTAGTGCCAATTCAAACACGGCCTGAAACGGCTTTTAACACTTCGTGGCGAAATGTGATCTTGAATTTGAATTCATTTTACTGTTGTCGCTGTTGTTACTTCAAACATACACATGAAAAAAAAATCAATTCATGATTTGTTTACAAACAGCAATCCGCAGCAAGTGGTGAGATGATGAGATTCAGTTGACGGAAATTTGCTATAAAAAAAAGCTGCATTCGACGGTTCATTCGTTTCCTTGGGGTTCGTATTGGACGAGCAGGGCAGTGACGTGTCGACTGGAATGGTACGCGGCAGGTGCACAACACTACCATCAGCCACTGTCTTCACACGGCGAGCACACTTTGTCGAGGAGCAAGCACTTGTTCACCACTCTTGTGTCGACTCCACACGGCACGTAGGAGAAGGCCTCACCTGTGCACGACGGGCAGAGGTTGAGGCGGTGGCGGCGGCGGCGCCACCTGGATGCAGAGGGGGGCGGGGGCGGCGCAGTACGGCGGCGGCAGGTGCGAGTCCAGCAGGTCGGGCAGGCGCTCGCGCGGGGCCCGGCGCCGCCCTCGGCGGCGGTGTTCCCGCACCGGCTCCACGTCGTCGGTCTGCGC